>PDIM01000085.1:107999-120738 GCA_002811675.1 Ichthyosporea sp. XGB-2017a | reverse complement strand
AAAAAAAAATAAAAACAGAAAAAAAAAAAAAATAAATAAAACAAAACAAAGAAAAAGAAAGGAACCAAAAAAAAAGAAACAAAACAAAAAACAAAAAAAACTTTGTATAAAACCGCACACAAAAAATGAAACATGTGACCTAAGTATTCCCTCGAGGGAATTAAAGAAGAACAAAAAAAAAAAAAAAGAAAAAAAAAAAAAAAAAAAAAAAAAAAAAAAAAAGAAAAAAAATTAAACAGCTCCCAACGTGGGGCTCGAACCCACGACCGATGGATTAAGAGTCCATCGCTCTACCGACTGAGCTAGCCGGGATATTGCTAGAAGCCGAAGCTCTAACAACAAGTGCTGTTACACCAAAGGCCTTGTTTAGACTATTTGTAGCTTAATCCCTCTAGCCAGCTAGAAAATTAGTCAAGGACAATGAAGCATTGACTTGCTGAGGGTTGGGACTAAGAGAGGAGGCGGGGGATTGGATTTGTTGTGTTTGATTTTGTGTACACAGCTTGTTGATTGTGATTGGTGTTGTCTTTGTTTGCCCTGGTTTGAAGGATAGGGAAAAGGGTAGGGCTTGGGAAGAGACTGTTATAGGGAAGAAAAGAGAAGAGAAGCAAAAGCCAAAGCAAAAAAGAAAAAAGAAAAAAAAAAAACACAGCAAAGCAGAACATAGACAACGAATCACAGAATGGGAGCTTCAGCGTCCAAGATTGAAAAGACTCTGGGAAGTAAGTTTCCTGAAAACGAACGGTATTTCGGATTAGAAAACTATGGAAATACCTGCTATGGGAACTCGGTAATCCAGGCACTTTACTATTGCCGGCCTTTCCGCATCCACTTGGAGCAGTACCAACCACTGAAAGGGAAGGAGTACGACGAGACGATTTTGTCGTCTCTTGCGGAATTGTTTGTGACGATTGCGCATCAGAAGAAAAAGTGTGGTGTGGTGGGACCGAGGCGGTTTATCGCGTGTCTGCGGAGGGAGAATGAGTTGTTTCGAGGGAATATGCATCAGGATGCGCACGAGTTTCTGAACTATCTGCTCAATACCATTGCAGAGTTGTTGCAAGAGGAGAAAAAGATTCAACTAAAGGCGCAGCACGAGAATGCCTTGAAGGACTTGGACGGGCGCATGACTGCACAGGAGCGGAAAGAGGCGTTGAATACGTGGGTACATGATATCTTTGAGGGAACACTAACAAATGAAACCACTTGCCTGACGTGTGAGACTGTGTCGTCCAAGGATGAGTCCTTTCTGGACCTTTCTGTGGATATTGAGCAGAATTCTAGCATTACGAGCTGTTTGAAAAAGTTTTCGAGCACCGAGGTGTTGCACAGTGAGCATAAGTACTTTTGCGAGACGTGCTGTTCGCTACAGGAAGGGCAAAAGAGAATGCGAATCAAGAGGTTGCCAAATGTGCTGGCATTGCATTTGAAGCGGTTTAAATATATCGAAGAGTTGCAGCGATACAAGAAATTGTCGCATCGAGTAGTATTTCCTTTGGAACTGAAGCTGTTTAATACGTCGGATGACACGGTGGACCAGGACAGGGTGTATGATTTGTTTGCTGTTGTGATTCATGTGGGAAGTGGGCCGAATCACGGGCATTATATTAGCATTGTAAAGAGCCATGACTATTGGCTTATCTTCGATGATGACAATGTGGAGCTGATGGAGGAAAAGTACATTCAGAGTTTCTTCGGCAGCTCATGGGATACGAATTCGTCTACTGAGTCTGGTTATATTTTGTTCTACGAGACGAGAAATAAGTTTTAAAGAAACAAAAAAAAACAAAAGCAATAGATTGATTCCTCCTTTTATTTTATTACATATAAACAAACATCTTTTTGGCTCGATTTCGAAGCTCTGAAAGGCAGTCATTGTTCATATCCGGAAATAGACCCAAAAACAGTTCAAAATGCAAAACCCACTTGCGGAGGATTTCCGGGGATTTGTTTTTGAAAACTTCATGATCAAATAGCAAAGAGAAGTGAATATTGGCTAGCAAAAACACGAATTGGTCGCTGCTGTCAACCAAAGCAAAATAAATGAGTTCATCTGTTATGTACACATAGTCGAGAAACAATTCTTTTTCCACGGTTTGCCATTCACTTTGGCACTCAACAGCTTTGTTGGGTTGTTCTGCAGATAATGGTCCTTGACAAACATGGCATAGACACACCTCTGTTTTGAAGGCCTTATGGAACGCAATGATTCGACTCTCTAAAATCTTAAAAGAGGAAAACTCTGGAGAAAAAGGAATAGTATAAAACTTTTGCAAGCTTCCAAAAGCCAATGTCATCCGCACTACATACTTCTCAGTCGGGGCTCGCTTATTGTAAATCACAAAATGCTCCTGGATGTACTTTTCCTTCATTACTTCATTCAGCCGCTGTTCGACGGCATTCTCATTCACTTGCACAGTGATACTGGATTTACAATTGGATCCAATAACGCGAGATTCTCCGTCAGACAACGACAACTGGAAAAACACCGAATCGCAACGCACCATAAATTCACACTCGTGGTCCGCCACACAAGATACTTGGATTGCACGAGAATGGGGGGTAATTAAAACATTAACTTCAGTATAATCAATCGCTGCTGAAGAAGAAGTGTTATTATTGCGGCTACTATTATTATTACTTGTGGAAACAGGAGCAGCATCAATATTATTATCATGGCCAGCATGAGAAGCCCCAGTTCCGCCAACCGACGCAATATTAAAGGATGATGCAACACCAGCACCAGAAGACAGTATTGCAGAAGTGGCACAGCTATCCTTTCCGCGCATGGTGTCAAGGTAAGGCACTGAGCCTTTAAAGGCAACTTCGTCAGTTGAAAAGGAAAGTTCGCGTTTCAAGCACGATGCAGTCAAAATCAAAAATTGCTGATAATTTTTCACGAGTCGACAAGTGACATAAATTTCAATACGTTTCCTGCTGATTGATTTTGCCAGTACATTGTCCGATGTGAACCTTGGTAGCAAAAGCACAAAAACACGCGCTTTAGAGTGGCCAGCAACTGTAAGAGAGCGGCAAATTTTTGAACTCTGGTGGCCCACAGCAAACGCTAGTTCGCTCAAATCCTTCTCCGTAATGTTGGAGCTCAACACAAATTCCAATTGTTGATCAGAGCAGTTTTTCACCAAGAATGAAAAACTGTCGTACAAAACACCGTCATAGACATTACCCAAGTCATATGTATTCAATCGTGAAGATCCACCAGCCACAAGCTCAAAGTATTTGAAATCATTCTTTACCTTTTCCGACACAACCACTTCCATTTTAATGCGAATAATTTTCACATCATCAGGGTTAGTCAAACTTTCAACAACCACATATGTGAGTGATGACCGTACCGTACTAGTCGAAAAAGTCAAATGAATGCTCTGCGATGAGGGAAGGTCATTCTTTTTCTTCCGTCCTTCTAGGAATCCTTCCGTGCGACTGATTGATATCCACTCGTGATCCCGTTCCCCAATCGAATAAATGCGATACTCTACATTTTTTGTAGATATATTCTCAACCGAAATTTCCCATTCAATATCCCCGCTCGACTCATCCACCTGATTTAAATCAATTTCGAAATTGCTATTCCCTTCACTAATCGCATGAAGCATGAAGCAGTCATTCAGTGGGGATGCACCATGCAGCAATAGAACGGGGGGGTTGCCATCGTCATTCAAATCATCATGAGCTTTAGCCGCTGATTCACGGCCACCCTCCAACAATATCGAGGGTGATGCAAGTAACGGTTGGCTACTCTGTACCGAATTTACTCGGGCGTGCTCTTTCAGGGCCACTGGGTTATTCATTTTGCGCTTTCGAAAGTTTGACCCTCCGGGAATCAAAGTCAAATACACAGTCTGCTCAAACCCACTAACCAGGTCCCCGATTGTCACCAGCACGCACAGAGAGGTTTCTAGAGTACAGTGCTCCGGAACTGAAAATACAATCATTGTAGCCTCGGATGGTTCAAGCTGACCCTTTTCTTCAGAAACATTCAAGATTTCTTCCACTGCAATGTCCACACAGGACAGGTTTTCCACTTGCTCAATGTCCATCACATCCTCCAACGTCGAAGGCATTTCAAATATTCGCTTTACATGAATTCCGTATGAGAGTGGCAGTATGTCAGAAGAATTGGTAATTTTTATCGAATGGTCAGTCAAACTAGCAGTTTCCTCTACCATATTGCTGCTAGTATTATTACCGTTATTAGCCACAGCGTTTTGCTCATTAAAGTCCCAGTCCCAGCTGGAGTTGGTAAACATTTTTAACTTATTCTTTGACAACGCAAATGACTTTACAATGTTAATGGTCCCTCGCAGATCAATTGTTTCAGTGGGCAACTCATCTTCGGCATTATAGTCATTCAGCGAGCGGAAACATATCTTCCCAAACCTTGCTTCCGGTCTTGTGAGCTCTTCACGGTATTTCAACAAGGCTTTAAGTTTTTCCAAACGAAAAACGACCTTCACACGGACATCCAGCATTTCAAAATGCCCCAGTGCAATCTGAGACAAAGGGGCGTTCGATGAGCGAGAAACAATTTCTACACTGAGCAATTCATCAAACGGCTCATCAAGTACCACAAATACAACAAAGCGCGCAAGTTCGTCCGACTTTGAGATATTTTCGACAGTAAACCATTCCGAGCACGGTCGGGCCGAGGTGTGCGAGGGAAAGCAAAGTGCTGGTAAAACAATATCATCATTATCCCCCAGTCGGCTAAAGTGTAAATTAAATACACTTAATTGGCAAAAAACCCGGAGCCCGACATTTTCAGTGGGATTTACACAGTTAATCAAAGGTAACAGCAATGTCATATCACCCGAAATTGCCCTGTTTAATTTCATTGGGTCCACAGTACCACGAAAAACCTGTGACTCTCCGGGTTCCAATGTCCAGTATTTGGACACAGACACCAAGTTGCTTTCGTTTACCTCACAACTGTAAAGTTCTTCTTGCTGGGGAAAGTGCATCAGTTCACCGTCCATAGCGTTATTTTTATCATCCGAACAACGGGCCTCTTCTTCCTCTCCTTTCAACCCTTTCTCTTTCTTTTTTTCCCTTCTCCCGACTTCGTCCCCTCCACACTCATCCAAAACGTATTCAGGTAACGTCGCTGGTTTAAACACGCTATCTGTGTTTGAATAAAGATTAACGCACGCGGGCAGTGATGGGAATTTGTACACCACAGGCATTTCGGATAGATTCTCGACAGTAAACTCAAATACTTCTAACTTCCATTTCGTGGAGTAGCCAATTTGCCCAAGGTCTACCACACCAGGGTTGATCGAGCACAACGGAACAACAAACTGACATTGCAACTCAATTATTTTAATAATTGAGCCTTGGACAAAGTCATTTGACTCCCTTTTACTTTCAACATCATCAATATCCACAGGTTGGGCTTTTGCTGTGGCTGGGTTCTGGTCGGAAACACGTTCAAGCAAAAGAACCCCAAATACATTGACTGATTTGCCTTCCACAATCTGAGACCATTTTTTCTTACTTAAATTACGAGGTATTGGGTACGAAACCGAAGCTATAATGGAGCTCTTACCGGGAATCACTATGTCTGGCCCACATATTGGAACATCACGGTCTAGTTCCGATAAGTCAGAAGAACCAATCTCAATCACACCATCCTCTCGGAACTTTGCAGACTCCATATCCGCTTCTTCATCATCCATTCTTTCAAGAAACGTTTTAACAGCTTCTGCTCTTCGTGAAGCAAGCTCCGTTTCATCTCTACACCAGTCAGCCACAATGTTCAAATCAGATCGGGTGCGCACATGCAGAGGCTGATCCTTGTTGTTTGAAATTACAAAAGTTTTGAAGGGGCGGATATTACGACGCAACTTGACAAACCTCCCCGCTGCATCCATTCTCATTCTTTCAACAACACTCACTGGGAGAACAGAGTCACTTGTATATTCCAACTCGAAATTAAAATGGCCAGTTTCATTTGAATTAAAGTCACGTAACGACACTTCCTTTTCTTTCCCTTTGATACTTGCAAACGCATTAAACATGCCTTTGTTTGGGTATGGGCTAGTTACAATCCACTTCTGATCGCCCTCTTTTTTTTCTTTTGCGATTTCAAAATTGTTGATAGCCCTTTCGGCAAAGCCTCCTCGATAGTCCTTGTCGTAATTTGTTCCATTATCGGGAACAATATATACACTTGAAAAATCGAGTACACGAACAGCCGTCTTTTCGCCCCTTGGAAGATTAGAATGAATAAGATTGTCGTCTACAAAAAATCGGACAATCACAGTATTTACATTACCAGGGTCCTTTAAATTAATGACATCGATCTTTTCTTGATAAAGTCCATAATCACTCCCAACACAGACAAAATTGATAGTCACAGAAGAATTTGCACTACCGTCCCGCGGTGACAGCTTTCCCTCTGTTATATTCATTGTCATATTCTCTGGATGTCGGATACGGAATTGGGTTTTAAGCACCGGGGATTTGTTAGAAATGGTAAAGGATCCATCTAAAGATTTGCCGATTTTCACAGTTGACCCAAGTTTGACAATGCTTCTATTAGATACAATGATACTTTTTCCTACACTTGCGCTCAAGCGTACGGTCTTTTCAATCAAGTCATGACGCCTAGGTTGACCATCATCTTCGTCTGTTGTGATTTTGAACGCTTTCACCTTAACGCCACACACAATTTTCCGAACTTCTTCCAATTTCGCATCGCGCAACTCCATCGGCTTGATGGCCACGTAAACACACACATCTGATTTCGGTTCTACTCTCACATTTATCGCCGGCTCTGTCATTTCAGTATCGGCAAATATAAACACTTGTCTGGCTAAATTCGATTCACAAGCCAAGTACATGACTTCATGCCACAAACTGCGAATTTTCAGAGGCAACACTTTAGTGATACGTGGCACAGTTTCAATATAGCATTCTCCAAAATCCATGATGGCTTCATTAAGCGATCCATCTTTCTGAATTTGCTCAGGAAAAGAAATATACTCTGGCCGCTTTGAAGAAAGTACAACAGAAGCATAAACTTCCTGACCAGTTTTCAAGTGCTTTACCGAAAATGTGTGCTTTTGCCGCCCGGGTGTGTTAACGTCGATATGCACTGTTACGGACAATTTTCCTCCAGCGGGAATAACACCACTCGACTCGCTAAACTGCAAAACGTACTGTTTAGTCTTCACACTGCTGGTAGAAGCTGGGACCATCATACCACTACTACTAACTACCCCCGCCCCAGCCCCATGGTGACCGAACATATCAGTCCTTGTTTCTCCACCCGCATTGCCCTCATTCTTCAGCCCAATTGGCTTTTCCAATATCACAAACCCCATTTCCTCATTCGAAATGTTACATATATTCACAACATAGCTAACTTCCCCATGTAAGCTTGCTGTTCCTAAATCAAAAAATACGGGGGAGACTACGAAAGTATCTTCAACGAGCGAGTTCTTCCGACTGTTTGAGGGGGAAGACATTGTTCCATTAACAAGACTCATAGGGTGCAATGAAGCAGCAGATCCAGTACTGTGGATGGAACTGAGCCGACCCACAGACTCCCCCCTCGACAATTCTTTCGCCTCCGGAAAAGTGAAAGTTGAGGCATTTTTCCCGCCATCGCCACTCACTAACTTGATCTTCGCTGAATACTCTACAACTTTCAGTACATCTTTGTTTTTGTGCTCGTGCACATAAATCAGTCCTGCAATGCTTTCTACTTTGGGTTTTGTCTTTCCAGGCGTCATTGGCATATCCGACTCCTCAATGGGCAGAAGATATGTGTTCACTTTGAGGGTTTTGTTCGGGCCAAGTTCAAATATGATTGAATTTGCGTGGCTCTGGTGAGCAGGAGCGTTCAATACACTGTGAGAGCCATCCGTTTCGGACGCATTTTCTGACACATTTCTCCCCTTTACAACAACAGACGACTCACTTGCCGAACCCGTTGGCGCTTCCAACGCAGAACGTACACCAGTCACCGCGGTAGATTTCAAGTCCCCACCTCTTTTTAGGGATTCGATTTTGCCCTTCAAGAGTTCTGCCTTGTCCTCTTTTCCTTTTCGCACAGCAATTTTTACTTTCTGTTCCAGTTTTTCAATTTCTTCCTCTACCTCTTCCGTCAACATGTGAGGAATATCATCTGCGGCATCATCCAACTCAAAAAAAATCACCACTTTGCAATATTTGCTTGTGCATGAGCTAGAGTCTGCGACCATCTCGTATCGACGTGTTTTGCTGCTCGTGTTGCTTAAAATGATCGCAGCCGGGTTCGACCTTTCTTCAGACTCAATTTCCGGCTCGAATTCAATAGAAAGAGACTGTATAAAAAATGTGGCGGGCTTCTTAACCCTCGCCTTTAGATGGATTGTTTGGGACTGGGATGGATCAAGAATATTTTCAACATTCAGGGTTTCATAAAAGGCGCCCGGAAGCGAAGGTTTAAATACAAATTGAATCTCTTTACTTCCATAAGGTCGAACTATGCCAACTTTGCTATCGTCGTTGATTAGAATATCACCAGACGCAATGGACCCCGTTTTAGTAACCCGAAACACAAGGGGCAACTCACTGCAATTAATGATATTTACCGATTTTGTTCTTTGAGCCGCTTTTGACAACGGACCAAAATTTATATTCTTCTGGCCAAATTCCATCAGCGAGGAGCACACACGACCGCGAATGGTAACCTCTCGAACAGGAATCGAATCTACAACAACTCGCCCATTCTCATCAAATTCAAGATTCCATAGTTTACATGATTCAGCAGACACCGAATTTGCATTGAATTTTAGCAGCTTAATAAATAGTTTCCCCTCGCTTTTTCGCAACTTGCCTGATGGCTTTACTCCCTCTTTCAGGGCCGGGGTAAATACAGCATAGGCGTGCACTTTATCTTCTGGTGGGATAGTCAAGCTGCTCACCTCCACAAGGCGTTCCCTTGCTATAGCATTTCTCAGCGCCATCTTATACATTTGGAAATTATTAATGAAATCCAATTCTAGCGCAGTGTCACCAAAGGTCGTCGGAAGCATAGCTTCCTCGTAAAACCAAATGACATCTTCTAGCGAGAGCATTTTGCCACCAATATCCGATCGGCCTTTGTTGTCTTGGCCCCTCTCCCTTACATTTCGCGAATACATGTCATTATCTTCAGAGCCCCCGTAAAAACTTGTAACAGACTCTCGGTCTTCAATATGTGACAGCATGTCCACATTCAACACATCCAATATTGACGATGCTTCAGGGATGGCCAGAGAGTGGGACCTTATCCGCGCCGTTGGCACTCCAGCACCAGATCCGTACGATTCACTTCCTCGTCTAAACATGGGCCCAGAAGACGACGCAGCCAAATCCAAATACTCTGCTTGTGTACCATCGCCTATGGACTTCGCTAGTAAATTTATAAATGAGTCACCCCTGTTATCCTCAGAATTGCCTACATTAAATGAAGATTTTCTATTTCCCTCTAAGGTTATCCCGGAATGCCTGTCAATTGACTCCAACACCATCTCCTTGATGTTTGGCTTCATGTCACTAGTGCGCGACATTGCAGAAGGAGGCCGAGTTTGGCTATTTGACGCAGCTGATAAGGAAGGAGTAGTCTTGTCAGTCGGGTTAATACGTTTCAAATCTTCACTACGCACATAAAGCTTTACTTCTTTGTTTTCAAACGAAGTGCTTAGCGAAAGGCCCAACTCCCCTTTGGACGTGTTTTTAATAGTAAACTGCTTCAACGACGGATTATTTACAACTGCGGCTTCAAAATCTAAGTCGGTCAAGGTTCCTGTTCCTACCGAGCTGAACTGCTTTCGTGTGGATATTGAATAAAAAAGCGAGTGAAACATAACGCCTTTTTGGTCAATGTTATTGGACCGAATGTCAACAATAAGCTCATTGTCATCGTTGGTCAAGTTCTTAATCGTAATTTGCTTTCTATAATCTGGATTCACCCTTCGGGGGCACAGTGAAATAGTCAAATCATACGATTCTTTTGCAGGAATAGTTACCACGGCCCTTGTTGTACTCACCACTTTTGAGCGAATATTGCACTTGATAGAAGTCGCCATGTCCGAATGGTTAAACACCTTCACTTGAGCAGTGTGTGACACCCCAAGGTTACAGTCCCCAAAATTAACCTCTGAAGTTGATAGACCAATAAATGATGTGCATACTTTTGCTTTACAGCTAATAGTTCTATGTTCCACTAGAACAGGTGAAGCATCATCATGCGAAGAGCAGCGCAACCTAAGTAAAAAAGTGCGTCTAGACATTTTTGTAAACTTTGCATCGCTCATAACATCGGCATAGCTACTATCACCTGTAACTTTCGACCTTAACAAGCGCATTTCAGAACGACCCTCGCTCCCCATAGTTGGTTTATAAGACACAATAACCAACTTTGATTTCCCAGGCGCAATCGCAATTTCCTCAATTTTAGTCGACAATTTAGTGGAGTCTATTCCTCTGTTTTCCATTGCTTGAACTGTTCGATTTTTACCCTGGCGAATTTCACGTGCTATCAACCCTTCAATATCCTTTAAAAAATCATGATCTTCGTCCGCTGCATCCTTTACAGAATTCACCGAAGACGTTACCGAAGAAGCCCTTCTATTTGCTTTCGTGTTCAAGTCCACATTCTCTTTCAGGCGGGCTAACTCCTTTGCAGGGGCAGCGACAACATTTTCATCATTTATCTCTGACGCTTGAACATTTCGCAAGGTTTCGTTTCGGCGAAAATCTTTTTTGGGTATCGTATGGTTCAGTACATGATTGTAACTTTCAATGTCCTGTTCCACAACCGACATTTTATAAGGCATATCTCCCAGTACATGCACAGACACCTCTTTACTATCCGGGACAAACGCCACATCAATATTATTCCCAGTAATGTTTTTCAAAAGCACCAATTGAAAAGTTTCCGAGCTAGTAAAGCAATTCCCAAAAGTTAGTTTTGTTGTGCTAACTTGCAAGCACTCTTCTTGCTCCTCCGCTGATACATTGACATATACCGTCAGTATCTCGCTATTCGAGCAATTATCAACATTATCGATTTGAACGAGCAACTTTGATTGGCCAACACATTTCGCTTTGCAAGTGGCACGCACCCGGCAGTACGAGAGGCCCGGAATTGTCTTTGTTGAAATAGGAAAGCCAGTATTGTGCTCAGAAAATTCCAATACAACAATGTTGTTTGAAGCAGTCTTTCGATTGATGGAAAATGTTACAGGAATTTCTGAACGATTCCACACTTTGAAGTCTTTCACATACATATTCCCCTGTACACAATCGTCAAAAGCCATATACACATCCGCCGGATCCAGACTTAACACTGACTCGCACACATTCGCCCGAAACTTAATATCGGCTGTCTGCGCAATGTCTTCTTTCTTGACTTCCCCGGAATTCCGATTCGCCATCATATCCTCATCACCCTCTTTTTTTACCTCTGTTGCGTTCAGAAACACCTTTCCATTGATTTCAAAGGAACTGTAAGAATCCGCACCCTCGAATAAGTTTGATACATTTCGCACAATGTTCTCCTCTTGCTTCTTAAAATACCCCGAATTTGGTTTAAACACAATAACCAACCCTGCTGTTTCCCCTTTCTTCACTTTAATCTCAGACACAAAATTCACAGTGTTGAAAATTTCATTGCATTCAGATCCCTTGAGCGCCCTTCCCTTCACAACATTTTCATTTTCCAATTGAAAATTAAGCTGCCCTCCCAAATTAGATTTCAGATGAATGATTATGTCTTTAGAATAAACATTCCGAATTTTCAGAATCTTTAACTGGGACAAATCATTCAAAGCAACATTCTCAAAATTCAACTTATCAACATCAACTGTGAAAACATTTCCATTGATTCCTCGAATCACACTTCCCGAAGCAGCTGCCGAACCGTTCAATCCCCCAATTCCACTACCACTCCCAGAAGCACTAACACCTGCTCCCATCCCCACTCCCCCTCCACTAAAACTGCCTTTATAAACAGATCCACTGCGCTGTGGAGATCCTAGTTTGCTTTTTGCATACGAGTTCACTACCCCACTCCCCGGGGGCTCGGCAGAAGATGACCGATGCGATCCCATGTTCGTCACAGCTCTTCGTCCAACTGACTGTGGCTCAAAGTGATTGCCATCATCCACTCCCAGCCCGCTAGGGAGATCTTGACCTGTTCTTGAAGATTTATCCATATTTACCTCTCTCCTCTACTGCTCTCTGTTTCTTTTGTCTCTCCTAAATCGTTTTTTTTTTTTTTGTGCTTTTTTTTTCTTCCGTTCTTTGATTTCTTTATTCTCCTTTTCGTTTTCCGTGTTAAATAAACACAACAAACTTCAAGGCTGCACAAGAAATATACCAAAACTGTAAATCCAGTCCTCGAACCTTAGTTTGCTCCCTTTTCTCTCCCAATCTGTACATAAAAGCAAACACACCCAAAGACAAGAGAAGAAAATCAAACAAGCAATCCTTTGTCTGCTTTACTTTCTTTCCTTTGCCTTGTGGATTATTTTTCTTTAAAAAAAAAGAAACAAAAACAAAAAAGGAGAGCAGGAGTTATTATTAAAGCGTCATTTTCTCTATCATTCTCAGTTTTTTTTCGATTGATTAACTTCTTTGTTTGTTTCAGTTACTAATTCTCTCCCTCTCTCTCCCTCTCTCTCTCTTCTTTAAATTTCAAATCAACAATCAAAAAATGGTCAACCCACAGCACAGCTAAACCAAA
>PDIM01000085.1:93519-106476 GCA_002811675.1 Ichthyosporea sp. XGB-2017a | reverse complement strand
AAGAAAGAAAGAAAGAAAGAAAGAAAGAAAGAAAGAAAGAAAGAAAGAAAGAAAGAAAGAAAGAAAGAAAGAAAGAAAGAAAGAAAGAAAGAAAGAAAGAAAGAAAGAAAGAAAGAAAAAAAGAGTGAAAAACTAAAAAGCAAAAGCCGAAATTCCCTTTGACTGTTCGCTTTAAAACAGATCATTCTTTCCGAGATCAACAGTCATATCTGCGATTTTCTGAAGACTCATAAGCTTGGGGCTGATTTTGCATTCACTCTCGAATCGAGAACTATTCACAGGATCACTGAGAAAAGCTGCTGCTTGCCAGACTGTGTTCATGGTAACTGAATATCAGATGGAGATACACAAAGAGTTATTGACGATTAATACAAATAAAAAAATGAGTTAGCCTGTGACTGACTACCGATATAATGTATCAATATCAACGTTTGTTAAACTTACCTTTGCCATTGATTTTGAATCCAAGTCTACGGATACAATGTCCCCATCTGAACTGAAAGAAATATTCTTCTTCCCCGGTGGGCATTTTGGGAATTTCAAAGTAGTTGAGCTTGATTGCAATACCCACAATGGCCCGATAGGGATCATCTAATAAGTCGCGAATGTGTGTTGGTAGTTCACTCGGTTCAATGCTCTCGTCTCCCTCCATATTAGCCAAATACACGTAATTATGTTCCTTCATCTTCTTCCAAAATTCCTCGCTGCCTCGCTTCATATACGACCAGTCGTGGTGAATCTTAAAGTACACAACCTGTTTCGGGTTCCCATCAAAGTAATCCCATAGTGATTTGATCAAATGGTGATGGTCAAGGATATGAAGCATCCCGTCTGGTCCAAGAACACAAGGGACGCGTTTTTGGGAGATAAAGTCATGCACATCTTTGTAAACATGTGAGATTCCCCTACGAATAGAGTCCAAAGTCCCAGTTTCATAATCTACCAAGTATTGCCCAATAGCAATCTGGCCTGGGAGAACATTTGTGGCCCCCAACGTACTTTTACACACATGACCCTTTTCAAAGAGGCCCTTTCTTCCAACAAGATCCTCCGGTCCAGACGGGCACCAAGGAACATCCCGTTTATGAAGAGGGTGGTGCCCAATCAGAGGGGCTTTTCTTTCTGGACTAGCTTCCTTGTGCTGAGAAGACGAGGAAGAGGACACGCGTGATGGATCTTTGGTCTTTATGTTACTTTTCTCCCATTCCAAAGGAGCAAATATCCCTGTTCCCTCCTCATATTCTCTACTGGTAATACTACTACCATCTTTCGCTTCCTGAGAAGGCAGCCCATAGCAGGGACTGGCAGCCGTCAAGCAGTGAAGAAGAACAAGTACTGCAATGGGAACGACAGAAAATGCAACCCTCTCTTTGGTTTTTTGTTGCCCAATCATGATTGTTACCTACACTTGCCTGTACTATAAGATTCTAAAATAATAATCCCTCCAAATAACAGCGCGGAGTGTTTGTTGTTTGCTGTCGTAACGTCGATATTATTAACACAACAATATCCTTTTCAAATAAACAAAAAGAAAATAAACTACCAATCAGCTTTCTACTTCATATCATTACCATTAGATAACAATAGATTAACCCCTCTCTTTCCCTCTTCCTTCTTTATTTCGGCGGGTTGTCTAAACTGATGGTAAACTCCAAGAACAACAAGATCAAGACTCAACCAAAACAAAAACAAAAAACCAAAAACAAAACCAAAAAAACTAAAATGATATTATAAAATAAAATATACACACAAAAAAAAAAAATAAAAAAAAAAATCTCACCACGAATTTTTATTTCAGCCAATCAGATGACCGGTTGGTGGAACGTGAAACTTCCCTTATTTGGGCCTAATTATTTGGTTCAAAGAAGAAATAACTTCTCTTTTTGTTTGTCTAATTTGTACATAAATTTGACGTTTCGTTGGCACTCTTGTGTTTCGAAATATACAGGTAAGGTAACTGGTTATGAAGAATAAGCAGGGGCTTTTTTTTATTTATTTGGTGTAAGTGATAAACTTTTCGTTCTTCTTCCCGCCCATTTTACCAATCAAGGCGCTGTGATCACCCCCTGTAGAGTGCTCACATTTCACGGCGAATTCCTTCTTTTGGTACATTACTTTCAGATTTGATTGGATCATGAACACTGAGCGTGGAGATTTGCTAGAGAAGGATCCCTTGGTAAAGGAAGAATCTGAGATAGCTCTAAGCATTTGAACACAAAATTTGTATACGTCTTCCGTTTTGATCAAAAGATCGTTTCTGTGGAATCTAAGAAGAACAAATGTATCGTTGTTTGGTGTCACAACAATCTTTGTAAGCTCCCGCATTGGGTATACAGTTTTCAACTTTCCATTTTCGGGATTGATTCGCGCCAAGACATCCCTGAAGATTGCAAAGTGAGCAGCATTCAAATTTCCAGAGCGGTTCATTTTATGCCCACGGAACGCATAATAGCACGAATTGAAAAATGGGTTGGCACCTTGCTTCTTTTGCGATGGGGAGATTTTGGCATTGTTAAATATACGCGGGTCGACGTTAATGGAGCTTCCTTCAAATGGTTTTTGGATGGACTCTAGGTAGGAAGACTTCTTTCCTTTAAATACATCACTAATGATGACCTTTTCCTTCATCATCACCAAGTCTTTGGTCTTCAGTGAAGATATATACTCTTCCGCCTTGCGATATTTCAGACTGTGATTAAGAATGGAGTCCAATTCTTGCATTCGAGGGGCATTGCAAGGGCGATTGAGTACCGCAGGCCAGGCAGGCACACTCTGTCGGAATTTGCCATCTGTATAGTACGACATTGCTTCACCAAAGTACTTGCCAGCAAAATACTGACGAATGGCTCTTTGAATGCAGATGGCGCACTTGCGCTGGTAAGTATAGTATCTCCAGTGAACAAATCCACGGAATGCCGCTTGGATGAGTATGGTTGCGCGGATTCGCTCTTCGCGAAAATGCTTCAAGGATAACCATCTGCGAACACATTTTTGAATTCTGAACGCCGCAACAATTTCTTGAAAGTGCAGGCGGGTAGTGTACCCACGGTAGTGCCTTTGGATAGTGATACTAGCTCGATGCTCTCTTCGCATAATCAGGAAAGCGCTTCTGCACGCATACATACGTAAGACAGATTGGATTTTTATAGCACTGAGGAGTCTTTCATACTCCACACGGGCAACATATCCACGGTATTGCGACTGAATACAAGTTGCGGCAAGAGTTTGAAGATACCATTTGCGCCAAGTGAATCCTTTCCAAGCAGCTTGGATCTTTTGTGCCGACTTGTAGCGAATCCACTGCATACGCTTAGCAAAGCCCTTCATACGTGTCGAAATAATTGTAGACATCTTATCCAAGCATTCAAATCTCCTCTTTTCTAGAGCCAACACCGCTGGGGGATCCTTAATGAAAAGTTTTGTTTTACCGAACTCAAAGTTTGATTCTTCTGCGGTGATTGGAAGTGAAGCCATGATAACTTTCACACCTTCCACTGGGTCCCCTGAAAAGGATGGCCATGTTTCTGGGGTAATCATCTTATATCGCTGCATAATATGCTCATATTGGGCGCGGTAGCAGAAACCAGACTTGCAGACTTTAACATTTTCCAACAGTCCCAAATACATAATTTGGTTTTGAAATACGGCTTCGTCTATCTTGGCCGGGGCCTTTTTATCATTAGGCTTAACACATCGTATGTAGTGGGGCACACACGATTTCATCATGCTCATCAAGTCACCCAACTGACGCGAAAATTGGGTGGCGATTGTTTCTGGACGCTTCTTTGCAGAATCACCCATGTGATCTACATCTTTTGAAAACAAGTCGGTTACAAACTCACTGGAGGAATGTTTAGCAGAAGATATAATTTCAGCATTAAGCAAATCTGTGTTCTTCTTTAAAAAGTCGGTCGTCTCATACGTTACATCCCCTGCATAATGTTTGAGAACAAATAAAGATCGATAAGAGCCAGATTTTCTTTGTTGTTCATTGACGGGCTTGTCAAATGAGTCGAAGTGCTTGTGGGATTTGAAGTTGGTCCCCAGTTTTTCAACCAATGTGACTCCATCTTTGTCCTTCAGCGTGCACTCCTCATTCATTAGTGATATAAGGCAAAGAGGCTTCTTTTCAATCAGTGCACAAATATCATTGTTGTTTACGTATTCAATATGAACCCAAGGAATGCCTTCTTCCACATATTCTTCCTGCTCCCTTTTTAGAGTCATATCCACAAACAGCTGGTGCAATTTTTCATTACAGTAGTTGATGCAAAACTGATTGAATCCATTCTGACCAAAGACTTCAAAGCCGTAGATATCAAGGAGGCCTATCACCAGCTTTCTATTGTCTCCCATAAACTCATCGCTATCCTCTTCATCAAAGAATCCAGAGTCATCCAAAGAATTTTTCCACATCATATGCTCGTTCATTTGATAAACCAAATGATCAAAAGCACGTTGATACAACGAGGCCGCAAAAGCATCACGGGCATTGATACACTCCGAATAGGATAATGCCAAGTGAAATTCTTCCCGCTTTCCAACTACCCGTACCACACGAGTCGTAAGCGACTTTTCCAGCTGCGTCTCTTCAAAGCCGAGAAAAGCTGCGGCAGTATTCAAAGCCTCTAAGGATTCGGATCCTTCTTCCTTCACAATAGTGCAATTATTATCAGCACCGGAGCGCCGCTTGTTTTCACTGAACTGTACATTTCCAAGGTGTAAAATCGCAGCCAAAATCTGCATAAACTCATGGATCGTTTCGTCTTCGAAGCCAATGGTTTTCATACCCTGAACAGTTTTCTTAAATGCCTTCTCATCATCCATCCCTTTTAATTTAGGGCACCCTGACTGAGAGAGATACTTGTACTTCATAGGGTCTCTAGAGAGTTTCAATGCGGCCAGCATATTCTTATTCGCACCAGCCAACAACTGGTAGAAGATATGGAAATTTCTCTCCCCCTGAATTTGGCCAACCACTCTGTGTTTTTCCAAAAGGTACGACAGTATTTTCGAACCCATAATCTCCCCTTTAAAGTTAAATTCCAACTCCAAATATTTTCCGAATCGTGAACTGTTGTCATTTCTTAACGTTTTCGAATTACCAAACGCCTCCATCACAGGATTACTTTCCAACAACTTATTCTTTATCCGGTTCGAGCTTTCATATACATCACTCTTATCATAACTCGAGGAGGCCTTCACCAGATATTCCATAATAATCTTACTAGACTCTGTCTTCCCGCTCCCAGACTCCCCACTGATAATCACACAGTGATTCTGATACGTCTTCACCATATCCCCATACGCTTTACTCGCAATTGAATAGATGTGAGGTGAAAGCGCTTGTGGAACAACCACATGCTGGTACTCCTTCATATGCTCCTCTGTGTAGATATCAAGTCGTTCATAAGGATTCACTGCTACAATCACATCTCCAATGAATGTATAAATCTCCTTTCGGCTATATCGTACAGACAATGCTTTGGTGACCGCTTCCTGTGTGACAGATGAGAGGAGACCAAGATCAGGAACGTCTACCCCGTCTATTCTTCTATCCTTCGAAATCGCAACCATCTTTATATTTTTTTTTTGTTTTGGAATATACTTTTCCTTTCTGTATTGTTCTACGTAATAAATCACGCCTTTCAAACAAAACAAGACGACAAAAAAGAAAAAAAGAAAGAAAAAGCACTAAAATCTAAAAATCTGGAAATACACGAAAAACAAAAAATAAAGTAAAATTTTAGTCAAATAAATGAACAGCTGAGTATAAAAGTGTAAAGTTGCGAATTAATTAACAGTAATTATTACGAAAAAAAAATAAAAAAAGGAGGCGGCAAGGTGAGGGGTTTTTTATGCACTGTGATTGGATAAAAATGTTTAATTTCCATAGATATGATTGGCTATTTTTAGTTTAAAGCTGCTTGATTGGTTCCCTTGAGAAAGGAAGGCACGTTTTTTTGTTTTTTTTGGTTGTACTTTGGTGCTTTTTTAGGCTTCTGAGTAGCTTTTTGGAGAGGTGGGGAAGGGCAATGATACGTACAATATATGTGGGCTTTTTGCAGATGAAGCAGCTCTGCATGCGTCTGGCCATGTTACGTTGTAAAAAGATTTCTCACTGTACTATGTACTGTAGTACGTAGTCACTACACAGCGAGCAATTCTAATTATTAGGCGGCTGTATAAAGGTCAAAAAACGAAGTCCAGGCTCCAGCACATGCAATTACAGTACAGTAATTTTAATCCAGATGCCCGATAGGGTGCACAAAGTTTGGCAGCTACTGTAATTGGCAGTTGTTAATGTTCCTGCATGACTGCGAATGAGGGATGCTATCGAAAACAAGCCCCAACAGTGGGGATAGTGAGGATATACAGGAGAAATTCCCTTCTTTAACAATTATTGACCCTGTAATTGCAGGGAAATGTCTCAGCTTTCCCCCAGATTTCCAAGGGGTGGGATCGCATTTCTAAAGCGACTTAGAGAAGCACAAAGGGGAGCAGTTCAAATGCCGACTAAAGGAACATCAAGCCGCAGATCATTACCAAGGCGAATTTCCAGGCATCGAAGGTGTACTGGCCTCAAAGGATCCAGTCTCTGCTAGTGGCATAATTAAAGGATCCAACCGAAATTAATAAGTCAGTTCACAGCGTTAAAACAAAGAAAATGGAGCCCATTCATATTTTCTAAATCGACTTCTGACTTCCCAAAGAAGAAACAAATTGCGGAGCGTCGCAGCAATGGAACAAACAAAGCACCAACAATGGTAATATCACCGTATTTACGACACAATGCGTCGGGAAAGTCAAGTTATAGTGTGAAATGGTGCTGGTGCTTCATGAGCCGTTGTTAGCAAGCAAATTATATGAAGAAACAAGGCACAGACGTCCTCGGGCACAGACGTCTGCAGTTCGATGCATGCACGCGAAATTATGCAGACGTAAATTTGGCGAGGTTTTAAAAGTTTGTAAATTGTGTTGTCGAGGCAAATTCATTGAACGAAAATAAAAATTACACAATTTTTAAATTTATATTATTTTTTATTGTATTGACTTTTTGGTTGTGCCAGAATTTTGTTTTATTTTTGTTTTGTTGTGTTTAGTGCCCGTGGATATATACGTATCCTTTTTATCTAAACAAAAAAAAAACGACAGGGATTATAATTGTACTTAAAGGGCATTGCAAGTGAAAAGAGAGAGAAGGACGACAGTAAAAGATAAAGAAAGAAAAAGAGAAAAAAGAATGGGTGACAATGATCTCGCGGAAGCTTTTCAACGGTCCATGAGATTGTTTGCTGATACAACTTCTGGAAACAGATCTGGGGATTTTCTTAATGGACTTCTGCAAGCGGCTACAAGTGGCAATACAGCAGACGATGCGGTGATCCAAGCACAGCAATGGTTGGGAATAGCAGGCCGTATTGTTCTGAAGCAGAACCGATACAAGCCGTATTGGGGGGATGCACTAAGGAGGCTTGGAGATGATATTGAGGTGCAGTGTGCTGGGTGGTACGAGGAGTTCCGAAAGAGGCGAAAGGAGGTTTATAAAGGCTGCTGGGATGACCAACCAGAGGAGGAGGAGAAGAAGAAGGGTCGGGAACTTGTTTGGGATGATATTGAAGAGTCGATTGTTGGAAAGACGTTTGACGTTTCTGTTTGTCGGTTAAATATGACGAAATTGCCAAAGGAAGTTTGTCTTGCAGCGAATTTATCATTTCTTGATTGTTCGTTTAATCGACTGGAGCAACTACCTTCGGAAATTGGGAATTGTATCAATTTAGAGGAGTTGTGTTGCCCTAATAATCTTCTTACAGAACTGCCAACAGGGCTTTCGTCATGTCGACGCTTGCACACAATCAATTGCTGCTCGAATAGAATCACATCCCTTCCTGTGGAATTTGGTAATCTTGCCAAGCTCACTGTACTTCGCTGTGGTGATAATCAACTTTCCGAGCTTCCCGAATCTCTTTCGCAATGTAAATCGTTAGAGTATATTGACTGCTCTTCCAATAAGCCGGGCTTTATTCTCCCCAGGCAAATATTTACAGACTGTCCTTGCCTGTTTCGTGTAGAATGTCGATCTAATCATATAACTGAGCTTTACGAGGATATTGGTGAACACGCAAAATCGCTAAATATGTTGGACTACAGTCAAAATCAATTGGTTAGTCTGCCAGAGAATTTGGGAAAATGTTTAAAAATGGGAGCGCTTGATGTCAGTCATAACCAAATTACCCAACTGCCCGAATCTCTGATGAAGTGCGTTGACATTAAGAGCTTGAGAATTAATCACAATAGTCTTCAGTGTCTTCCCAAGAACATTGGCGACCTCAAAGAGCTTATTCATATTGCGGTGAATAACAATCAATTGAAAGGACTCCCTGAGAGTATGGGCGGATTAAAATCTCTCGAGAGATTTGAGTGTGACTGCAATCAGATAAAAACTTTGCCAGAATCATTGGGGGCGTGTGGCAATCTTTTACAATTGCACTGTGCCGATAATCGTCTAACTGAGATTCCAATTTCTTTGGCAAATTGCGTAAAGCTACGAAAGCTTTCGCTAATGCGTAATCCCGATTTGTCCTTTTCAGGCATCCCCGTTGAATTGCGGGCATGCAAGAACTTGCAAGTGAGGTTGGATAAGTCGAAAAAACCTTCAGATGTTGGTGTGCTAGGATTAACACCAAGTGATCGAGCAGGAATCAAGCAGCTTCAGGAGAATGAAATTAACCTTAATTATGTAGATAAAATGCAGTGATGAAAAGAATAAATGTAAATGAAAGTGTTTCTTTGTTGCGATTTATACAGTACATTGTCCATTCTATTATGGATTTAGACTTTAATTCTTATTCACGTTGGTTTTTATTTATTAATTTTGTGTTATTTACAGGGAAAAGACCTCTTTGTGAACTTGAAACTGTACTTTCTTGTTGTGATGCCAATTCAATCTTGTTGCTAATGTAGTTACGTATTTTATCATCTGGTTTGGTCCGCACAAAAGCACGGCCACCTTATTCTCATAACTGTAATACAATGGGTTATTCGATGCGCGCTTTTCTTCGCCCTGCGTAGAGCCCATTTCGATTCCTTCTGACCCATCTCTGCTCACATTATCATCGTAATATGTATCAATAATAGCAGCAATATCTGGACGCTTTCCAATCTCGATGATGGGAAGGGAAGCGTCCTTGCTTTCCATTCTGTCTTTACACGCACCCCCCCTTTGGCTAAGCAATTGCCTGATGTGGACACCAGACCCAATATCATCTGTGCGCAACGTCGTATTAATATGAATCCTGAAAACATCAGGATTGGCCTGGACGGCTTTCATCAGTTGTGGTGCAAATTCTTCGATCAATGAAACTTCTCTCAAAGACCATACAAGTACAACGCGATTCAAGAGTCTTCCATTTTTATATTGCTTCACCAAGTCATTCAAAATCATCATCATGGGGGTGCAACCAATACCGCCACAAACAAGAAGAAAATCCCGATACGCCTCGGCCTTCAGCGCAACATTTCCGTGCGGTCCTTCAACAAAAATGTACTCTCCGGTTCCTTGCACGGAGGCTACTTTAGTCGTTGGTGATGTGTTCTTTTTGATTTCTTCAGCTAGTCGATATGTCCATCCACCCAAAGAGCGAATATGAAGGTAGACAATGCCATCATCGCTAACATGGCTTATTGTAAATGGATGCCATTGCATCATGGCGACTTTTGGGTAGCGCACATAGACGTATGACCCTGGAAGAATCTTTCCCCATTTCTTTGGTGCCCGAAACGCCAATCTGGTAACTGTTCCCTCCAAGTGCAATGTGCTGTTGTCGGGGATCGCCAGCAATTCTACGCGTTGATGACCTTTGTAAAATCTCCACGCATAATCGCCCAAGTAGAGCACCAAAGGAGCAGCCAGATACCCAGCTACAGCTCCCTTGTGGAGGCAGCCGCAAATGATAAATACAGCTAAACCCCCAAGATGCCCTACCATAAAGACTTCACGGAATCGTCGGCGGAAAAATGGCAGAGATGTGACATTCATAACAAAAAGGCCTCCCAATGAGATAAATCCGTTAAGATACGAAAAGCTTAAAACTTCAGAAGACAAAACTCCATCCTTTTTCCATTGTGGCAAAAAAGCCAAGCCATGAAGGATACCAACAAGAAAAGTAATTCTGCCCAACCAAATGTGAACATTTACAATACGTTCAAAGTTAACAAACATTGTAAGTCGAAAGATAGACAATGTTTTGGGCACCAAAAGAAATGTCATTAGTGCATCCAAACCTAAAAGGGTGGCAAGGGAGCTTCCTGCATCATACATATCAGGCCAAGTTGATCCCATTACCGCTATCACAACGAAGGCCACATTTACAGCGATAATGATAGAGTAAATCAAAAGGGTCGCAATGGATACGGTCCAGCAGGGAAAGATGCTCTTCTGGAAGAATCTAATAACTTTCCATTGAGTCTCTTCAACCTTCTCTAATTTAGTGACATGTTCATAGTTGTAGTCCTTGTGGTGCTTCTCGTGTTTCTTGCAAACATCAGAGCATTTACTTTCCACTTCATCCACATCAACTTCCATATCCACGTCTAACTTTGATTTTGCTTCAACTCTTGCCTTTTCCTCCTCCTTTGCGCTCACTCCTTCCTCGACGCGTGGGACAATTTGATCTAGATCCGCATTCTCCATCTTTGCTGATTACTCTTTTCCTTTAACTATAATCTCTATATCTTTTCTATCGCTTGTTGTTTTTTTTTGTTTTTTTGTTTCTTCTTCTTCTTTCTTCTTTGAACAGATCTAAATCTGTAAATACACAAATAAACAAAATGAACTAAAAAACCAAAATATCTTCAGTTCGTCTTCTCCTTTAAATATCAAAAATGCCTCCCAACATTTCAGTACCCGTTTCTCCCACTTTTAAATATACTTTAAACGTCGATGCACCAATATTGCAGCACTTCTGTCCCCGCAATATTGGCAAACAGATTTTCCCTCTTAATCAAATAATCAAAACACTCTAATTAATTAATACCTAACTCTGTGTCTAACCCTAGCAGCTGAGGGATCATCGGGTCATTTAGATTAGATTTGGTTTTAATATAGTCAAGCTAGTACAGTAGCTCGATGAATGGATGGAGCAAGTCTGTGTCTGGACAAGTATTCGATTATCTAATGGAGACGAGAGTGGAACGCTTAGGTTCCTCTTTTGGGCCATTCATCGAATATTTTGGCGTGGAGAAATGCGGCGGAGAATTGCGGTGGAGAAATTATAATGTCATGATTGCGATATAGTTTTAGTTCAGGACGAACGTTTTTGAAAAACTAGATGTTGTGCAAAACGGAAAGGAGAAGCTCTAATGCGTTCTAACTTCTATGAGCTCACTTGTAGCCTTTGAATTGATGCAATAGATAGTCATTGATGAGATATCACGCAACGCAGAAGGGAAAACAGGCCAAGGAATAGAATTCTTGAGCAAGTTTCGCCGTCTATGCCTTTAATCGACTTTTGAGACTCCAAATTTGTGTTTGTCTGTTTTACCAGATTTCATTGCAAAAAATTAATAATTCTTTCATTTCATTTTTTGAGGAAATTCCGAATGTAATCTAACATTTTTTCCTTTACTTCAAGGCAACAGTTTCTATCATCAGGGAATGCTTTTTTAATGGTACAGGAATAAATTAGTCTTCTGACAATAGGGCTAGCAAAGTCGAAACTCTTCCGGTGAGCAATTGTCATCCAAAAAGAGTTTGCTTGCAAAGGGCACAGAATTGGTTTTGGCACTCTGAAGTCAGAACCCTCCCTTTTTTGTTTTGGAGGGTCTATTAGCTGCGTCTTTGGCGTTATCACCATCTACCGTGTTGCTATTTCCTCCAGCTTCTGCACTAGTTTCGGAGTTCGTCTCAGCTTGAAGCTTGCGCTTTGTGGTATCAGCAGGCTGAGCTAATTTAATAAACTTATCTTTCAGATCACTAAATGGAAGTTTACTTTTCTCGGACAAATGGAGTTTGTACATTCGGGGAGAGTCATTTTTCTCAAATTGTTTAACCAATTCACCCTTATCGAGTCGTACATAAGTTCTAATTCTTCCGCGCCTCTAACAACATTTTTGACAACTCCTTCAACAGTTTTTTGATTGGCGCGAAGGGAAATCGTGAGAAAGCACTTCAGCTCCAAAACACAAAGATCATCGACTTCAAACTGCTCCAGACCAAACTTTTTGGCCAAGCTTCTAGGTACGAGCGGGTACCCATTTCAGCGACAGACGGAATATTTAGCTGCGCAAAACGTTGACACGTTTGGTTAAAACACGAAATCAGATCTAGTGATTTTATAATCAGGGCTAATTGGTAAAAATGTAAAGTAAATCACTCACGAAAGAAAGGACAACAACAACTTTCTATTCACCTGCTTAACACGTGATCATTTTTTTGTGAGCAAATTACTGCGAAATGCGCACGAAATGCTCGAAGGAAAAGGGAGGAGCAAAATTGAGAACAAGAAAGGCTGTATGAGCAAATGATTGACAAAGAACGGTTTAAATCTTTGGATGGAATTGTGGAAATGCTTCGTGAAGTTCATGAAAAAGAAAGGAAACGAGTTGATTGGAATATTGCGATAATATAGGAGCTTTGTACGTATAGTGAAGTATGTGGATGAGACTTATCGGACGGAGAAATATAGAGTTAATATTCATCCAGCGGGAACGCGTAAGCTAAGTAAGAAAGAAGTGCATTTATTCAAATCCGAAGCTAGCATGTGCAGATCCAGCATCTAGTAAAATGCATTACATGGAATTTATACCAAGTGAGAAGTTTTTCTATAAGACGGACAACGTGGTACGGGGTGTGGATGACCTTGTTAATGTTTTGGCTCGTGTGGACAGTATATATGAAACACACTATATGAAAATCAAAAGAAGGAGTACGTCCCTGAAGAAACTCTGGATCATTGT
>PDIM01000085.1:49276-69374 GCA_002811675.1 Ichthyosporea sp. XGB-2017a | reverse complement strand
TAAAAAGGCAAAAGGAAACTGGAAAAAAGAAAAAAAAAAAAAAACGCTCCCGGCCCTGAAAAAAATAATGGAGTGCAATTTTTTTGTGCCAAATTTTCATTTTCAGGGAGGAACTCATTTTCGTTGTTTGGTGTTTTCTAATAAAGAGGAGAAAAGAAACTTTTAAACAGAAGATAAGACTATGTATAAAGAGGTGGGCTAAGTAGAGGAAGGCCCAATCTTGGCCGTTATCCTTCGGGTGCAACTTTGTTGTTGAATATACTTCCCCTTGCAGATGTATAGTTTTCTTGCAGGACGGAGTTTTCCGGTAGAGAGTGCATTGATGGACTTTTGCCAACCCGAGAGGAGGATGGGGATGATGACTTTCGACCCTTTCGGGATGTTGAGGGGGGAGAACTGACTTCATCTAAATTTGTTTCTATAAGCTTGTCCACAGAATCCTGTATTATCTGATTGTGCTGACTGGGGCGGGCCATACCTACCATTGCTTTTTGGGAAAGATGTGGGGCTCCGGTGAAGTCTGAGGCTCTGTGATGCACTCGAGACCCCCTTGGTGCCTCTGGGTCATCGGGGGGATAGAGCCTTTCCTTCTCCTTGTCTTGGGGGTTTGGTTCCTCGTTCATTCTCATCAATTGCAGCGACGCGCGATAATAGCCGCTGTCTTGAGTAATTCTGTTGTACTTTTCTGCCAACTTTGACCTCTTAGAAGATACTTGAGAAAATGCCGGGGAAGTTATTTGACTTTGAGAGTTACTTAAGCTTGTTAAACTTGCCATATCATCAAAAATCCCTGTACGAAATATCCCGTGCCTGTTGCTTTTGGCATTAATCTCACTTTTGAGAGTTCTGATGATTCCCATATCAAGCCCACGCTTCTTTTCAAGAATATAAACTGTATGAATACCCGAGCCTTTGAAAAAAACTTCTCCCCTGTTCTCAATTGTATAAGCATCTTTAGCGGAAGGGGGAAAAGTTTCAAAATGTTGGTGAGTATTTTCGTTGAACTGGATAACGCCAGATGCCACTGAGTTGACTGCCATACGACTTGCAAGATTGATGGTATTCCCAAACAGGCACAGTTTGGGGCGCACTTTCCCAATAATTCCACTTGTAATATCCCCAAATTCTATTCCCTGGTCTACAGATACTTTGTGCGAGCTTTGCAAAGTAAATTTCATTCTTGAAACTGCCTCTTGCATTATCAACGCAAGTTCAAACATGGTATTCAAAGGATCAGTAAACCCAGTTGCGTATTCGCTTATAACGGACGGGTACAAGCCTGTTGCTACAATGTAAATATCTGTTATGTTATCGAGTTTTGTGCAGTCATAACACTCCAGGATTGCATCAAAAAGACTGTAGAGCTTATTCAAGAACTCTATTACATCGATGGGGTCACAGTCACTGGCGATTGCTTTACCCAGCCCCTTCACTTTGATGTAAAGAACACCCACCCCTTCATGTTCTTCCGGTACAATTGGTTTCCCTTCCAAGATTTTCTCGGCAAGAGGAAGTGGCAATATCGTCGAAAGGATATTCATGTGGATGTTTTCTTTTTCTTGAATACTGGTTGCAGTTTCCGCTATTAAAGACGCAAGTCGATCAGCTTCTTGGCACATATCTCTACGCCTCAATGGAAGCATTCGGAGCTGTGGTAGTACCCAGAAGCACGTGAGGGCAGTTAGAAGGGATATTACCCCAGTCCACGCTTTTATAGCCATTAGCAATGTAAAGGAATGATACCAGTGCTGGAATACCTGAACAGTATGGACCACACCACAGGAAAGAGTGAACAGAATAAAGAACCACAGCACCCACAAATAAGGGAATCCCTTCAGTCTTCGAATCCCATAAAACCAATACTCCCCGCCAATCTGAAAATAAGCCATGGCAGTTATAAAATCACATATGGCGATAATGATTGCAATATATACAGGAGCTTCCCGCTCACTCCACCACGATTCCCCATAATACACAGTCACCACATCAGTCCCCTCGTTGGTGTTATACTGTTCAGCGACCCCCTCTGACGTAGCCAGCGGTAGTCTTAAGTTATCCCCCCCCCGATCTGCCCCAGCCGTGGGCACTGATATGTAGAATTTCCGATTTGTGTTCTTTCTGGGAAGATTGACATATCGATAAGAGCCAAGACTTGGATGAGCTTGAAGATTTTCCAGATACAGCAAAGAAACCCCTTCGAGATGTAAAGTCGGTGGTTTACTTGCGTCCAAAGTGGTGTCCCCATTATAGTACAAAGTGATGGTGATTGAAGAAGAAGATTGCAGTGCAGTGGAAATAAAGGCTGAGTTGGCTGTGGCCTGAAGCAGCCCCATATTCCCAAAGATAACAACACCCAACAGGACCGCGCGGAGAAGTAGAGGGGGACTCCTCCTCACCGAGGAGAAGACTCTACTACAAAAGTAATTTGTGAATAACATGATACGTTCATTAAATGTCCTTTACTTCATTCCCCTTTAAAATTAAGAACGATCCCATGACCTACAGACCCGGAACAAAAATCAGATACTCACTACATACAGCCTTATGTTTGATTTCCTAACAAAACTGTATCATTCAACCATTAGCTTTGATTAGAAGATGCATTTCCCATTACTTCAACAGTTAACGTTATAATATATCATTTTCTTGCACAAAAGTATTTGCAAAAAAGTGTTTAATTTTTAACTATTGTCATGAGACCAACATTTGAGATCAGGTATCAATTAGTCATAATCTCTTTTCAATAATAAACGATGACTCGTTCTTTCCATATGGGGTAAAAAGAGTCGGGGACTACCATATATAGATATTTCGGATCGCACCCATAATATAATTAATTGTTGAGTCATGAAGCGAAGTGACCGGCCTTCCCGTTGAAGGCTTGTAGCTAGGCTTGTAGCTAGGCTTGTAGCTAGCCATGCATTGAATGGCCTCCCAGATCAAGCATTCATGGAAACTATATAGAAACTTGTAAATCTGCGATACAATTTGCAGCTTCCTGCTATTTTTGTTGTTTAAACGCCCTTCAGACTCACTATTTAGATTTTGAGGTTCAATGCGTTTCTATGGTTTAAAATGGCATTTCAGGGAATGTCTGTCAGGGCTTTGCTAGGGGTATTTCTTGTCCTCGTCTGCGGTATGTCACGGGGTGTTGGCGAGGTAAACTGTTCGGTGGAGACTTCGGGGCGCAATTCACCGGATCTGGGGATAACGGTTGGCAGTAGTACAGACTCAACTTCCTTGTATGTATATGTTGGGGCCATTCCGGGTACAACAGTGGATGTACCCGGACTTTTTCAGAATATCAAACTGATTTTGATAGGTGCAAATGGGACAACGGAAGTAACCTCTTCTGTTAGCTCGGGGACACCCTCTACAGGGACTTCCTTGCTTACCTTTACTACTCCCAAGTCCCCACACTGCCGTGGATATCGACTTTCGTTCACGAGGACTGATGTGGGTACCAATGAATGCCTCCCTGATAAATTGTGCCAGTCCTTCTATGCTTCTTATGAGTCAGCAACGCACTCATGCGAAAAGGGGCTATTTTCAGTGTATGAATCCAGTGACGAACCATCCGATAAGGAGAAATGGTGGGCATCATTGGGGGATGCTGTTTGCTTTATTGCCTATATGTTGATTGCATTTCAGTACTATTACTATGGGATACGGGAATTATCTAGCATTCCTTTGCTCAAAACAGTTTTGTGGTTCTACATTTTTTTCACTGTTCTATGCGCTTTTCAGCATATGGTTAGCTCTTGGATGATTGTTCTTCAGACTTGGGGTTTACTTGTTCTTTTTCGTTTCTCAACAGCAGTAATATCTTTGTGGATAAGTATATTACTGGTGGAAAAACTTCCTCAGTTGATATCCATTCCATTTACTATCAGGACCTTAGAACAAGACACGGTGGCAATGGAAAAAACTGTTCTGGAGGCAACATCGGATCTTCGGGCACAATGTGAAAAAATTGAGAAGCTCGTATTTGATTTTCTACCACCAGAAATTTCCCAGCAAATCAAGGAAGGATATGAGCCACAACCGCAAGTGTTTGATCAAGTCAGCTTTTGTTTCACAGATATTAAAAACTTTACAATATTTTGCTCCCAAAGGTCACCTGTAGAGGTGCAGCAGATGCTCGATGCATGCTTCACACAATATGATACCCTTCTTGAAAAATATTGTTGCCACAAACTTGAAACGATTGGGGATGCTTATATTGTGTTATCGGGGGCTCCTTCGCACAATAATTACCAAGCAACCTGCGTGGCATTGTTTGCCGAGGAGATGCTAAAGGCGCTAAAGAATGTTATTCAGAATTCGGATGGGAGTGCGTTTAGTATCATTAAGAAAAGCACAGCGAGTATGTCATCACCTGTAAGTAAAAGCAGCGTCGCCAGTTATTTATCCGTTCTAAGCACCGTATCGGCCGACGAAACAGTGAGCATACGGGTGGGAATTCACTGCGGTCCAGCGCTTGGAACGGTACTTGGGAAAACGAAAATAAGCTATGCGATGTTTGGGCAAACTGTCGTTGAAGCGGAGGGCCTGGAGCAGACGGGGATAGCTGGGAAGATACATTGCAGCGTTGCCCTAAAAGATGCATTGGAAAAAGAGGAGGAGGACGCGCAGGCTGACGAGGACGACCCCCATAGCCGATTTGCGAAGCATTTGAAATATATTTTTGCCCCTGCTCTTAATGAATCCAGTGAGCAATCTCCCTTCCCTAGTCAAGGAACATACTTTGTGAACATTGCTCATATAGAACCCTGATATCACTACCAAAAGGCTTTTAAGTGATTTTTATTTGCACAATAAACAGGGAATGGAACTACTTATTTATATAAAAAAAAAAATCAAAAGGATCCTGCAATTTCAGACAATTGCCATCATCGAATTGAACATGTATAATTCCATCTCTTTCTTCCAATATTGGGGCGCCCCCGAGTAGAATCCGATTGAGAATATCCTCACGGTCCATGCCGCTGTTACCGTGCTGTTATCGTCATCCTCTGGATAGATGAAATAGAAATACTCATGCGAGTCTATCACTTTAGCGGGCACAAATGTCAGTGCTTTGAACCTCGATTGACCCTTCCATGCATCCACTTTGGATTTCCCACTCCGACCACGCATGTATATTTCAAACACATCATCTGTACTTGTCTGCGCCGCCTCGTTAATGATTCTTTTCGCTTTTTTCATCACAACACTATCGTACACAAAATCCCCACACACGACAAACTCCTCCGGTCCACTCCCTTTCTCCTCATCCAACACGTGGCGAGAATTACTCCCACGCAGGCATTTCCAATTGTCCTCTTCATGCTCGGCAATCATCGTCAAACTACCACAATAGCGACCAAGCAGGCTCACCATGGAATATATCGGTGAGCGAATGTGCCCTGGAGCGAAATAATCAACAAGGGGCTCTGTTTCATTCATCATCTTCTTTTTATCCATAATATTATCGCCCACATCCACAGTGTGACTAATCAAAATATCCAAATGGCTCGCACTGAGTTCCCGCAATAATCCCTCGTCCTCTTTAGCCGAGCAGAAACTTTGTTGAGTCGCAAACAGATCCCCGCTCAGGGAGGAAATCGTTCCGTGACTCAACGGGCCCACATCAAGCACCCTGCTGGTCTCGGACAGTGCACTTTAGAAGTAGTTTTCCTCAGAAAGTACTCAGCAGCACTCACAGAGACAATCGGCGGGGGATCAGGACTTCCACTGGTCCTGAATTCTTTTGGATTGCCCTTCTCAAGCGGTGGGATTTCAATGAAAAGTTGAGTTCCGTCGGAGAATGGCTCGTGTTCCTGTTCCGCGAAAGGGGAGACAGGAGAGGGGCGAAGCAGGAGAAGGAAGAGGAGACAAACATCAATCACGTGTTTTTAAATTACTCTTATACCTCATTTGAAAAATCCAATAAGAAAAAAAAAAATCAAATTTCGAAAATTGAAAATTCTTTTAAAATCAAAAAATGAAAAAAAAACTGTAAACTAAAAAGGTTTAGGGGATTTTTATTTTTTTGTTTTGTTTTGTAAAAAAAAAAAAATTTGTTTGTTTTGAGAAAAAAAAAATCAATTTGAATTTTGAATTTTGGATTTTGAATTTTGAATTTGAATTTGAATTTGAATTTTGTGAATCAAATTATTGCTTTTTTTTGTTTTTTGTTTTTGAGTAGGCCATAATATATTTTTTAATCAAGGATGAACAAAGGAGTTAGATTAATCCAGGGTTGGTCTTGGGCTAACAACAACAAGTACAGCTGCGTGGTTAAGGGACAGGGGGGGCTGACAGGGCGGTGGTACTCGAGCAGGCACGGAGAGGAGATAAAGGAGTGTGATCAGGAAGCAGAAGAGTCACGTGGAAGTAGATTTGGAAAGGGACACGGCCACGCCCCGCCGCCGAAGATCAACAAGGAGAAAATCCGGGAAGTGTATTCGAGATTAAACGCTGAGCAGAAGGCTGTTGTGCAACGGATCTTAAGAGTTGATCACGCTGGGGAGCTGGGGGCGGATCGGATCTACGCTGGGCAGTTATCAGTGCTGGGAGGGAATCCGCAAGTGGGGCCAGTGATTCGAGAAATGTGGGAGCAGGAAAAGGGGCATCTGGATACTTTTGAGAAGATGATTCCCGAGTATCGGGTGAGGCCGACTGTGCTGCACCCGATTTGGAGCGCGGCGGGGTTTGCTTTGGGTGCGGGGACGGCTATGATGGGGAAGGAGGCGGCGATGGCGTGTACGATTGCGGTGGAGACGGTGATTGGGGAGCATTATGACGCGTAAGTGGGATTAGAAAAGTTTGGAAATTGGGGATTTATTGATTGTTTTCTCTTTATTAATGAGGATTTGTTTTGTTTTTTTTGTGTTTTGTTTTGTAGACAATTGCGAGCACTTATGAAAATGGATCCTCAGGATGAACAACTCCTCAAGACGATTGCGCAGTTCCGGGACGAGGAGTTGGAGCATCGGGAGACGGGGGTCGAGTATGATGGGGAGCAGGCGCCGCTGTACCAGGCACTAAGTAACACTATCATGACGGGGTGCCGTGCAGCGATATGGCTGGCGGAGAGAGTGTGATGGATTATTGGATGGGATTGGATTTGGATTGGGATTGATTCATAATATTTGGGGTGTTATAATTTAGTTAAGGTACCGAGATGTGGTAAGGTACCGAGGGGTAATAAGGTGCCGAGATTTTTTTTTTTTGAATCTGAAGGGTTCAGGCACAACTAAAAATAGCAGAGGATAAAAAAAAAGTTTCTATGGTAATTTTCATAATGAAGGGGATTTTCATAGAAAAGTTGTATTGTGCCAGAAAAAAAAATGAATGAAAAATTTTTTGTTTTGTATTTTTTTTTCATGTTTTCTTAAACGAAGGAAAGAAGTTTTGGTTGATTTGGACTCAACAAAACTGAATTATTACAGAAAAGGGAAGAGGATTGATTTGGGTTGAGAGGTTCAAGACTAATAAAACAAATCACTTCTGTGCAGCTCCCGAGAAGCATTAGTATTTTTCGCTTTTTATTGGGGTTTCGACTTGCCTCTGCATTGTTTTGTTTTGTTTTGAAATCAACTCGCTGAAGAGGAGGAGAAGATGGCAAATGAAGTGGAAGAAGGGACGGCCAGTGGGCCACCTGCTCTTGTAAGTGCGGAAGGAGATGGGGAGGAGAAGGGGGCTGAGGTTGAAGCGCCGGAGCAGGAGGAGCAGGATGGGGAGAGTGAGGAGATTATTGATCTGGAACACGAGGAGGAGAACTGTTCATCCAAGCAGGATTTGTCCAAAGTGATTGTAAGTTTTGAATTTGGGGGATATGTTTTATTTGTGAACAAGTGAAGTGATTGATTTTAATTGAATGAATATGTTTTTTTTTTTTTGGATGTAGCAAATGCAATGGGCATATGGAATTAATCAGAATCTGATAGGAGGGATACATAATCTAAGCAAACCGTCGGAGAAGAAGGATGAGATTTTCTATGCGGTGGGGAATACAGGCGTGATTTACAACGCTTCCTCAAAGAGTCAGAGATTACTTCAGGGACATGTAAGAAAGAGAACCAAAAAAAAAGAGATTTGGATGTTTCCTGTTTTTTTGTGTTGTTCTTGAAAATTTGAGTTTTATTAATTTGATTTTTTTTCTTTTTTTGCTTTTGTGTGTCGTTTTTTAAAAAGTGTAATGCGATTACAGCCACGTGCACGAGTGGGAATCGACGATGGCTGGCCACTGCTGATGAAGGAAAAGAGAGTGCATTGATAGTGTGGGATGGACGAAAAGGAAATCCAATTAGAACCTACTTTAGTCCACACGAGAACGGAGTGGTGTCCATGGACATGTCTTCGGATGCCATGCTGCTTCTCACTATGGGGAATGACAGTGCCGGGAGACAGGTAGTGTCCCTGTGGGACTGGACCAACGAGGCGTTTGATATCCCAGTGGCGACTCTCCCTATCAAGACGCCTATTATCGGGATGCAGAAACTGATCAAGTTTAATACGGTGAACAAAGGGGAATTTCTCACGGTGGGTGACCGCGGTGTTGGGTTTTATCGTGTTGTCACAAAGGAAACCTCGTCTGGTATTGGTTATAACTTGCAAGGGTACTACCCGTCCGTGCACGCGCAAGATGAGAGGAGCAGTAGCTTGGAGCCGTTCAGTAATGGGACTTTTGTGGGTGATACAAGTGCTGCTGTTATTAGTAACCGGCACGGAGAGCTGGCCATCTTTGATTATATCCACAAAAAGGAAAGTGGAGAAGGTGATGGGCTTTCGGATAAGGAAGTCCCTGTATTGGAGCGTGAATTGGTAAAGTCTATGAAGGTTAACAAGTTGGCGATAGATTTTCTCGATTGTACGGCTTCGTACATTGTGACAGGAGGTGCAGATGGGACGGTAAAGTTTTATGATTTTAATTACCGGCTAGTCAATTGGTTTGAGGACTTTAAGTTTGGAGGCATAACAAATGTGTCTTTTGTGTATGAGGAGGAACCGACAGAGGGGAGTGCCGAAAGTGCGACAAAAGAAGTTTTTAAAGTGCCAGATTTTATCGTGGGAACACGCCAATGCGCCATCATCAAAGTGGAGAGTGAAAAATGTATTGATTTAGTTATGGAACAACGAAAAACTCGATTGCTTTTGAGAGGGCAGGAGCGAGACATCCGAGGACTGGACACACATCCAACTAGGCCATATTTTGTGGTGACGGGCATGTCTGGATTCGTTCAAGTGTGGAACTACGAGTCCCACACGACGATGGTGACTCGTCAGTTTGACAAACATCATCAGGCGTTTTGTATTAAATACGATTCTTCTGGGGATACGATTGCTATAGGCTTTACCAATGGTGAAGTAAAGATATTAGATAGTTTATCGCTGAGAGACTACTCAGAATCGACTAATTATAAAGTATCCTCCTCACCCGTTCTGAAAATCGCATTCTCAAATGATGGTGCGTACTTTGCGGTTGCTACTGCGTCCTTTTCTGTGGGACTCTTCCGTGTGCATGAACCAAACACGCCAAATCCGTGGAGTTTTGTTGGAAGTTATATTGCTCATTACAAGACCATTACTTCACTAGACTTTCTGGAGGACCAGGAGACAGGGAAACTTCGGCTGTTTTCTCTTGGCCTCGATAGATCTCTTATTGAGTATGACCTTGAGAACAGCTCTTTACTGGACGGTATCAAGTTGCTTTCGGCTACCGAAATCGAGCAGGTGGCAAGTCCCACTGCCTGTGCCTGGTACCCGCCCATTTGTAAAGAGCATTTTATCATGACTGCAAACAGTGAATACAAAATTAAGTTGTACAGTACAGCTTCGAAAATGTGTCGAAAGACGTCGTTAGGCCCCACTTATGCCGGTCCTGTAAACAAGCTGATAGTACTTCCGAATGTTGGAACAAATGGCCTTCAACACTACGTGGCATATGGAACCGGTGACCGGGTAGTTGGGTTACTGAACCTTCCGCTCGACGGGAATCCCTACAACAATATGGCACTGGTTGCCCACCCTGGCGAGATTTCCAACATGACTGCAACAAACGATGGAAAATACTTGATGACTGCAGGGGGGGCAGATGGATCAGTATTTTTCTGGACAATCAATACAAAGGCATTGGACGCCTTAAGCTCCCTGGGTGGTACTAAATTGGAACCTTATTTGGGTCTTATTGAAGGGGGTGTGGATGGGGACTTTTTCAAAGAGTTGGAGGACTACTTCTACTACTCACAAGTTATGAATGATAATGAACATAAAACCAAACCACGGAAAGTGTCGGATAAAGTTAAGATTGAGAATGTTCCAACCATATTTCGAGCCCTAGGTTTCTACCCCTCTGAGCAGGGGGTGGAAGACATCGTTAATGAAGTGAAGTTTCGTGATTATGTCGAAACTGGGCAGTATGTATCAGAAATTGGCATTGAAGACCTTGTTAAGTGTAAGTTTTGTTTATTTTTTGCTTGCTTTGGGTGTATTCTTGTACGCATGTCATAATGACATTTTTCATCCCGTTCCTGTTTATGTAGTGTATATTAATCACAGGCCCGTGTATGGAGTTAGCAAGGAAAGCCTCCAGATTGCTTTTCAGCATATTTCTGAAGATGCTTCTGGAAAGGTTGACCGTGCCAGGTTATTGTCACTTCTCCAAAAGGCCGGAGAGCACCTAACTGAAGAAGAACTATCCGAATACCTCGGTGCTCTCATTGGCGACGACGAACTTAGCGCTTTGCTTCCCGAAACCTTGGATGCCGAAGGTTTTGGAACTGGAGTTCTTGACTTTTCATTATGAGAGAACTCGCCTGTCTTGCACTCATATTAAAAACAAAATAAAATAAAGAAAAAGTATATTGTCTTATTTCTTTATTATTTAAAAATGTTTATTATTTAAAAATTATTAAAGGTGGATACTGTACAAAAGGTCGATGATTTCTTTCCATTTCCTTATCACACTTCTCAATAGTTGATATGGGCCTCTTCAATGTCAGAAGAAGGGGAACGTTTGGCGGGGGCAACAGCACTACCTTCCTTGACTCCCAAGTCACTACCACTGAAGTTACGGCTGTATGCACGAACGGGGTAGGCGGGCTCTCCATGTTTCTTCTGGTCCATACCTTCAAGTTCCAATTCCTCAGTGATTCTGAGGTAGTTGAGTTTCTTCAAGACAAAGAAAAACACACCACTAAGAACGGCGGCCCAAGCGGTAATGGTAACTGTGCCGGCAATGTTGTAGCCGAGCATCTTAAAGGCCTCTCTGTTCCACTCGTAAAGAACTCCATTGTTATCCAAAATGCTGTTGTGTGCAAACAAGGGAGTGGCAATAGTTCCCCACATACCAGCTCCCAAATGCACAGGGGCGGCATCAATAACATCATCAATTCTGAGTCTGACTAACATGGCGGACCAGCAAATATAAGTGACACCAGCAACAATTCCAATAATAAATGCACCATAAGGCTCCACAACATTGCATCCAGAGCAAATAGAAACCATTCCAGCCAAAGAGCCATTGATGGCACTGAGCAAGGACCATTTTCTCACCTGCCAAAACATAGCAACAAGAACGGTCAAAGCACCTCCAGCTGCAGCAAGGGTTGTGTTTGTGATAACAAGACCAACTTGACTAGCACTTCCACCAAAGATTCCGAGTTCGGAGCCTCCATTAAAAGCAAAGAAACCAGTCCAAAGAAGAAGACCTCCCAAGCAGGACAAGACTGTAGAGTGACCAGGCATATCTTGGGGTTCTCCGCGTTCATTAAATCGTCCAATACGAGGTCCAATGGTGACAGCACCCATCAAAGCAGCAGCGCCACCAGTGCAGTGCACAATACTGGACCCAGCAAAGTCCATGAATCCTCTGGTATACAACCAACCTTCAGAGGACCATCCCCAGTGGGCAACAACAGGGTACATAAATCCAGTGATAAAGAAGGAGTAGCACAGGTAAGCAACAAATTGAGTTCTTTCAGCCATGGCACCACTCACAATGGTAGTGGCAGTGGCCGCAAAGACAAACTGAAAGAACCAGCTGGTGTATTCATCTTCCGGGAAGTTTTCAAGAAAAAAGTGGTGACTTCCGATGAACTTTCCATCCCCAGCAACAAAAGCATACCCAAAGAACCAGAAGGCAACAGCAGCGACACAAGGATCAAGAAAATTCTTGCAAAGAATATTGGTCACGTTCTTGCTATGGCAGGAACCAGCTTCGAGCATTCCAAAACCGGTCTGCATGAGAAAGACAAAAATTCCCATAACAACAAGGAAAAATTGGTTGATATCAGCCTCGGTGGCTTCAACTCTTGCTTGCAAAGCAGCAAGCTGTGCTTCAACATCATTTAAAGTAGACATGTTTGAAAATAAAAGTCAAGCGAAAGGAAACGGTAGAATTTGCTGAGAGGATGTAAAAATCTGTGTTCTCTAATTTTTTGTTTTTGGTTTTTGAAGATTTGAATCTAAAATGCAAACACAAACTGAAGAAGGAAACTTTCAAAAGCGAAGCGCTGACCTCCTCCTCAATTTATACGCATGGAGCGAAGCAAGAAAACCAAAGCAAATTGCAAGAAAAAAGAAAGGTTAAAGTTAACAGGCAGCAACAGAATTTTATGCCAGAATTGAATGCTCACTTTATAGTTTAAGAGGGATCGAGTGGCTACGTCTAAAATTCGTTAGGTAATTTGGGAGGTCTTAGGTCTTAGGGGAACCGGGAAACCAACAGGGCTCGAGTCTCTGAGAGAGTGGGTGGGGTGATACATAACTGATAGCCCTGCTAATTCAACGGTCCTTTAGACGAAGAGTCTTGAAAAGGGAGCATTTATGTTGGTTATTTCAAGGGAAGTTAATAATTCTAGTTTTGGTTAAAATGATGTGATTTGGGTGTTTATTGTTTATGCGGGTTAATTAATAGACAAATCATGCGGGAAATGTGCATTCCAGTCTTCAAGAAGAGGAAGTTGGGGTATATGAAATATACGAAATGGAGGGTTATGTTTGTTGTTTTGGTGTGCAATCCAAATGCCAATCACCTCACCAGTCACATGTCGAGGAGTAGATAGTTTAGACAAAGTCATCAAATAGGGAAAGTGTATCACGTAAGCAAACATTCCGATGACATTATATATTTCATATTTGTAGTTGTGCTTTAAAGTTTAATTATATTTTAAAGTTTGAGTGGGATGTGCTTCTCAATGTGAATAGTCCTTTCCCTCTGTCCCTCGCTGCAGTACTGCAGTGTATTGGTTTACCTCACTTCGTTGATTTTTCTCAATACTTTGGTGTTTGCTGAACATGGGACGTCTCACTGTCCGGTTCTCTTCACATGGGCGAATTATTGGATACTGAAATTGTGCGACTTGACAGTCTTGTTCATGATTTGTCATTAGAAGAATTCCTGTGTTTATACATATTAGCTGTTTTTATGGAGTGTCAAAGAGGGGCTTCTCCTCGCTATGTGTCTTCTAATGAAATGGGGGGGGGGGCAGACAGGATGTATTCTCAATCACAAGACATCATGAGTGGTCACAACTCACGGAGAAGAGAGTATTTCCATTGTTTGCGCGCCTTTTCTTGCTGTATTTACTATTTACCTCAAAAAGGAACTTTTGTTCATTGTTTTATTCTTCTTCCTCCTCCTCCTCATTTTCCTCATCTTCCCATCACGCAATCGAATCATTCATTGCAGTCATTCTCTTCGAGCAATGTTCATCAATTCCAATGGATGTGAATGATGAAATTCTGCTCCCTAACTGCATTAAGTGCAGTTTTTGTGGGCAAGGGCAGCGGTTGGATGGCATGTTCGTTACGCCTCCTCAATTCAAGCATCAAAGTGAGAGGGCACAGTGAATATTCTAGACTACAAAGGAGTAGCTTGGAATGCAATGAATGAGCAATTGAGTGAAGTGCCTTTACACAGAGATTCTGCTGGTCTACTTCCATGTCGCTCAGCCAAGGGACACTAGAACTATACGCTCAGCACCTGCTCACATGTATAGTTGAAGTGTTTTCGCAGAAGTAACAGTGGGCTTGTATCAACACTACTGACAATACCCAAAGATAAAAACGCAAGGTCTTGTTTCAGTGGTTTAAGGACGTATCAATAATATCTTGTTTTGACACTTGCACCATTTGACTATACGGATAGCATTTGTCCCTGTAGGGAGTTAGGCTTCCTGAGCAGTGGATGCAAGCGTTTAGATCCGCTCAGGTGGAGAAATTGAGGCGAGAACCAGGGTGAGGGGAATCACTTGCAGTTTTTTAGTGGGATAAACGGAATTGCTGTACAGTGCACACTGGTGCAGAGGCATGTTTAGGTCAATGAGTTATGACTGTGACATCCGGTTATTGGTCAATAAAGAAGAAGAGTCCTTTCAGTTGTTGAAAGATGGCCCACCTTACTTTGATCCGAACAACACAGGCACTCAACTTGTAGGATTGCAAGTGGTTATGAATGATAGATTTGGATTTTTCTGCATGCATCGGTGGGTTAGCAGTGCAAGAACGAGAAGAAAAGGCTGCGGTGGAGATGCAAACAGTCAAAGAAGAACCAGGGGGAAGAAGATTACCGAGATTACCTTTTTTATTTTTGTTGATTCAGGAGAAAACTAGATTCCCCATTTCAAAAAGACATTCGATCAACTAAAGGTGTGGTTGAGTGGAGGAGGAGTTAATTTAAGGTGGAGGAGAGGGCATTTACTTGTGCCAGAAGAGGTGGATTAGTCCTTCAATACGTCATTATGTTTTACAAGCGAGGAATCTATCAAGTGGAATCTATGAGTGACCACGTGTACATGGGACTTTTTGTTGGTTTGAAGTGTTTTGTTTTAGTTCCCCCTTCCCCCCCTTTGTTTTGTTTTGTTCACCTGTTGTAAATCTTTTAAAAAGAGGAGATTTAAAATTCAGTGTGTGGAAATTAATATAATTTGATTTACAACAATGCCTTTCATCCAAGTGTCAGCGAATGTGCCCATCCCTCCAGCGGTGAGTGAGGCGCTCCATAAAGGTATTACGAAGGAGATTAACGAGACGTATGGGAAGCCAGTGGAGTACATTATGGTTCGGATCGAAGGGCGGGCGTCGTTGACGATGGGAGGAAGTACTGAACCGTGTGCGGTTGTTCAAGTGAGCAGTATTGGGAAGATTGATTTGACGTATAACAGTAAGGTGACTATGATCCTGTGTGATATGCTCAATGATCACTTGAAGGTGGCTGGGTCGAGGGTTTATGTGTTTTTTAATGATTGTGAGAGACCCAATGTGGGATGGGATTTCAAAACATTTGCAGAGTAGATTAGGAATTTTTGGTTGTTAATTTAACCAAGAAGAGCGTTTTTGATTAGCGATTTGTCTTCTTCTTCTTCTTCTGGTTGTCGTTCGATTTGTTGTTGTTCTTCGTCTTTGTGCTGTTTTTGATGTGCAATGTAATCCTCGCTGGTGTTCTTATTGCTGTTGTTACTGTTGTTATTATCCGTATCCGTGTTGTTCTTGTAACTGCTAATCTTCTTCCTGATGGTAACGTAAATGAAATCTATAAACTCTGCAATTGTCAACAGAGACATGCCCAGAAATAATCCCATCAACCCACCCACCTCTCCCGCAAATTCAGTGAGGCTATAGGCCTCGATTTCCTTTTGCATCTCCACCGTGAGGGAGGAGTAATAAAGCGAGGCTTTGATGCCGTTCTGATTAAGAAAAACCCACTTGTCCTTCTTTGGGGAAGCGTTTGTGAGATTAGTATAGGTTTTTGAAAAGTAATCCCCTCCATATCGCTCAAGCAGCCGCTCAAAGATCCCCGGAGTGGCTTGGGTCGTCGGGTAGTTGCTCAGGGAGATCTCCTGGCGGTAAGTTGTTTCAAAACACTTTTCTGGACAGTTGCATCCCGATACATCAGTGCCCAATCTCTGGAGATCCTCCATTGTGCAGTTGTTGGAGTTGATGATGGTCTTGATGGCCCCCGTTTGTGATATATATTGGAAGTTTGTGCATACCGGGAGACTTGTACTGGAGAGATCTCCGATCCCGCGACAACCGCACTGATCCTGGAGAACCTTTTGGAGGCAACTGCCCATACACGCGTGGGTGCTGTACACCTGAAGGTCCTTTGCGGAATCACAACTGCCCCAATCGCCCCGCAACCGGTGCACTTCCCGCTTGGAGATGCCAATGTGGGATTCAAATCCAACGGGAAGCCACTGCCCGCGGCTCATATCGGGCGGTGTGTGTTGATCGTGGACGAGGATCACTGCCCCGTACGCGTCCACGGTGCTGAGATAGGACTGCCGCTGGATATTGAGCCAGAGCTTGAGGGAATCATCAAACAGGCGATCAAAAGAACTCACCCGGAGTGGGGATTTGCTGCTGTTGCTTTCAATTAAATTAAACTGATAACAGTTCCCGTAGCGGGCGTCCACGTAGCGTTTCCATTGATCCCTAGCACATTCCTTCCCTTGGTAGGTGCAGTGGAGAATAAACTCCTCATAAGTGTAGCTCAGTTGCTCAATCTCCTCGCGGTGGAGGTTCCAGTACATTAATCCCAACGCGTAGGTGGCATTAGCGGATTCGTCACTCACGTTGATATCTCCAGGCGCCGCAAATGCACGAAGGAGGTTTTTCTTTATGGGATTATTATTACACACAGTGACAACAGGGAAATCCGCAGACTCAAAGGACTTCACCTCCAGATACCCCTTGGTAGGTTTTGAATCAAGATACTCTGCCACACAGTAGATGGAATAAATCATAAATACAGACAGTAACGCCAAAAGAAGGAACCAGATTATCCTTCGCGATAATGGTTTGCTGTCATCGAGGAAGTTTGTAGCTGCATCCATGTTTTTATCCTCCACGTAGGTTTTTAGCGCTTCCTTGAAGTCCTCCTCCCCCCCTTCTTCTTCCTCTTCATTTTCTTCCCTGTATGCGTCTTCTATTGATCTCCCAAGTCGCCCCTCTTCTTCGTTATAGTTAAGATACGGTAAAGAACCTCGCCATCCCGCCCCTTCACGTACAAACAGTGATCCCTTCCTATTCATATTCTCCGCCCTTTCCGCTTCATAATGGGGATCTGCAGTCCCTGCCCTGGACTGGTTCATCCCCGCAGACTCTGACACGTTGGAGGAGGAGAAGCAGGTGGAGGGTGCCATGGAGGTGTTTTGCTGCTGCATTGCCATCATGGTCAATTGAGACTCCATTCTCTCGAGACGCCGAGTAAGGCGATTCATCTGTGCCTTCTTCATTGTGGTAGATTACACAGCAATGTGTGTCAATTGAATGAAGAAGAATGAGGATTTAGTTCAAAAGCATAATTGACGATTTTAGAAAAAGAAAAAAAAAAAGAAAGAAAAAGAAAAAAAAAGAAAGAAAAAGAAAGAAAATAAATAACAATGCACGAAGAAACAAAAATGTGCAAAAATCATTTCAGGGGGTCGGGTGGCCTTGTAACTTGTAAGTTGTTTTTATATTTTGCATGTTTCATCACAAGGAGGTTTATTGTTCTTTCCTTTCTTCTTTGTTTCTTTGCAAGGTTTACACTACGCGCTCTAATTCATATGACTTGAGATTTTTTAGTCCTTATGACGCGATCCTTCAATTTCCAGGTCAATATCATGAATGGACCTTTCAAGCATCTCAATTTCATCAGTCCGGTTTAGTCGCTTGGCCTCCTCTAGATACCCCTCTAAGATCCCTCTTTGCTCGAAAAATACTGTCCGGGCACTTCCAAATTTACCCCCACCAGTTCCCTGCCTCCTATGGCGTTTGGAGGGGGCACTTATGTTAGCAAAAAGACTCATATCGTCTGTATGAGACGATGTCGTGGACCCAATGATGCTCGAGTCGGTGTCTTTATCGCTATCGCGAGCAACGGCTCCTTCTGCACCACCTTGATCCCATCCCCGGTACCCCAGTGACGTGCTGCTATAACGTAGGCTGCTTTCCGAGCTTCGCCTTTGATACGGGTGATTCGGAATGAAATTGTCACTTAGCGAAAATGTCTTTTTATGCTCGCCTGTTAATGGCGCTTTTACAGCATTTGCTGCTCCATCGGACATCGAATGTTCATTACTGCTCTGTTTGGGCGATTGGGGCGTTTTTGAAGCTGTGCCCATTGCCCCATCAGCACCTAATTTACCTTGCTCATGTTGTTTTTGATGTTGGGAGGCAGACAGCACAGGATTTTTTCCCTTCCGGTTGTTGTTATTTCTTGATGGCGATACTGGTCGTATTTTCGGAGAGCGAGACAAACTTGGACTAGTGGGTGCCGAATGAGATTTTTCAGGCACAGCCAGGGCTACCTGTTCTTTCTTCTTAGCAACAAAAAGATCCTTAGGTATCATCTGCAAGGTGAGCATTTTCTCTTGAAGAAACATGTCTGCAGAGCGTTTGATGCCTCGAATTAGCGTTTGCCTATCATCACGCGGAGGTGGAAGATGTCCTGCATCTCCCGCTTGGCCAGACGAAGATGGCAGGGGCATTGATTCGGGACGCTTGAGGGCCAAGAGGTTTTTACTTAAAATAAGATATTCATCAAACAGGCCTCGCAGCTGTTTTCGAAGAAAGAATAATTTTGTTTTATCTTCCTGAGATATATCATTCTCATCCTTTGCTTCTCGAATGGTAAGAAGGCCGGCATTAAACTTGGGTAGCGTTTCTTCAATCGAAGCTCGAACACGTCGCATTTGTTCATACACCGATAGGAGTTCAGGATCTGCACATTTCAATGCCAATCGCTTGTTATATTTTCGAAATAGCAAGTGCTTACACGTTTTGCAAATTCGAATTTCAATATCCTTATTATACTCCTTTGGACTATTTGTATTGCTTTTCCCACTCCCTTCAATTTCTGCGCCCCTACCAAAGCTCTTAAAATCCCTCATCGACATCGGCGACCCCATTGATGTTCCACGCAGATGCTGCCTAAGCAGTTTCTCAATTTCCCCGATTTTAATAAGTTCCGAGCACTCCGTCTTGTTGCACATAATGTCCCCGCACAACCGGCAGTGATGTCGGCGGCTGAGATAGCTAAACACCTTTTGGCACTGAGGGCAGTTTGTCACATCCACATCATTTTTCCATGGAACCACTGTTTGCTCAACCGCTGATAAATTAAAGAAAAAAAAAATAGCACATTTAGTTTTACGTTTGTTTTGAACAATCAGTTTCCTTCTAAAGGAGGCAAAGGGATATATATATACACCAATCAAAGTGTTCAAATGTACACTGCCATACCTTTCCTAACAGCTTTCCGGAGGCCTGCAAAGCCTTCACTGCCATATTCTTCCGATGAGATAACTTCTATCAACTACCGAGGACAAATGATAAGAGAAAAGATATAAACAGTAGAGAATTAATTAAGCTAAACACACTTTAACACCTCAAATAAGCACAGCCACAAACGGGAAATAAATCAATACCCACCTTTGCAAATCGATTCCCCAATTTGTTCGTTTCCAGTTCGAGATATGCAGTATTTTCCCTCCGCAATTCCCTGAACTTGCTGGTCCTCTTACGGGCCACCCCCATTGTCTGGGTGAAGTATTCGCGATTATAGAAGCAGTTCTCGCACACGCGGCACCAGAAACCCCCTTCTGGTGCCGGTTGAGCTGCTCTACTGAGCCGCATCTGGAAATTACAGTGTTTAGAGCAGAAAGACAGGCCACATCTGCGGCAGTGATGCCTTCTATTGAGTAATCCCTCCACTTCAATATTGCATGCTTGTTCCCTGCACACATTGGTTGCCTCATCTGGCTCCCAGTGGTCCTTTCTTACTAAATCATCTCCACTAAACTCCTCCCCGGTTGCCTCATCATAGTCCACCTGTCGATTAGAAATATCAGAGGACTTGATTCGCGTTTTCGCTCTTGAAAACCACCCTTTAATCCCCGTCAGAACCTTCTCTGACCCTTCCTGGTCCCCCCCGCTGCTGCCCCCAGCCCCCCCAGAGTGTGCACTCTGCCAATGTTTTCGGAGGATTGGTGCCGATTCCAGTTCTGTCTGGCATATCGGGCAGATAAATCCCTCCATTTCCTCCCCCCTTCCTCTTCTTCCCTTTCTTCTTTGATTTTTGTTTCAAAAAAAAAAAAATCTTAGTTTTAAAAATCTTTTCAAAAAA
>PDIM01000085.1:34266-44450 GCA_002811675.1 Ichthyosporea sp. XGB-2017a | reverse complement strand
TGATGATTTTGGGTTTCGCATTGTGTCTGAAGTGTCCCCAAAGGCTCGAAAATGTAAAAGAGGTTCTTATGAAGAGAAAGCTGGAGGCAATACCGTGGAAAAGTGGGATAAGTTACTTTCGGGATGGATGCATCACACTAAGGAGAAAGGAAAGCTAGCCCGGTTGATCAGTGAAGGAACACCACAGAATTGCCGTGGCAGCTTATGGGAAAAGCTTCTCGATGCAGAAGCGATTAGGCATAATACAAAATTTAATTACAATCAAGCAAAACAATTGGTACATCCTCTATTTGATGAATATGCGCACAGGAAGATTGGAGATCAGGGAAACCATGCGGGGGAAAGGAACAATATTTCCATGGAAGCCTTAGTCGAAGGGGACTGTGAACTTCATGAGAGCATTGAGGGCGAAAAATACCCTTCCATTTCCCTTCCCAGTAAAGAAATCGTCGCCCAGATTGAACTGGACATTGAGCGAACTTTTCCAAACCATTGGTTGTTCGAGATTTTCCCGCAAACGTCAAATATATCTGATTTCCCCCCTGGGCTTCGAAGTCTGTTCAATCTCCTGGTCGTTTATGCCATGTATAATCCCGCGGTGGGTTATTGTCAAGGTATGTCTTTTGTTGCAGCTGTGTTATTAATGGAGGCAACAGACGCGGACACTCAATGTATTCTGCCCCCCTTGGAGGAGCATGTCTTCTGGTGCCTGCTCTCTGTCCTGGAGCGGGAAAAGTACTTGCGTGGGTATTATGATCCATCTCTTTCGCGGATTCATCACCACGCGGCTATTATTGACAAATTGGCCAGCACCCATCTTCCCAAACTGCACGCTCACCTTAAGAATCATCAGCTACATCCACTTATGTACGCTACCCAATGGCTTATGCGGTTGTTCACCTCGCTGCCCTGCTGGGACGCTGTTCTAATGTACTGGGATTTTTTTCTTCTTCGTGGGGTCAATACGATTTTCAATATAGCAATGTCTATATTGGCTATCGCAGAGGGGGACCTATTGCAGATGGAGGACATGGGTCAAATGATTACGTACTTACAGAATCTACCGGTCAACAAGTTCACGCGACTCCCCTGTGTAAAAAGTCTCCAACGGTTTGATATTCAAACTTGGGAGATTGAGACTATGGAAATTATGATCCAGAGTGATAAAGAAAAGGAGCAGAAAGCCCTCCGGCGAAGGCGAATTAAAATGCATTTAGAAAAGGAAAAGAAAGCTGAAGATTCTCAAAGAAAAGCACCGGCCAGAGGTACGGCGTCGAAGTGGAACCAACTAGTCGACTCAATTGCTACCCCTATAAAGACAAAGATCCAACCATTGATGGCTGGATCAAAAACATGTCAACAGCCGAAACTGCGGACATTACGCCCTACGAAAATGCAAAGCAAGCCATCTATTGAAAGTACCCCAGAACAAACAAAAGATGAAAGCCATAGCTATCGATTAATTTGTGCTACCTCTCCGCGACACAAACGAAAGTATATTCATGAGTACGATTCCGAAGTCGGCCCAAATCCTCATCGTAATTCCTCGTCCCCCTCACCAATGAATTTTTCTCCGAATAGTGTAACAAAACCATCCCCTTTGGGTAAGGGTGTTCAAAGCACTAGAAAGAGATTCAAATCATCTCCCAAACGATTGTCTCCATTTATTATAAAGTCGCGAAAGGTGGGCGTTAGCACCCCTGTTGTTATTTCTGAGACACTGCCACAAGAGCACGACAAGCGCATGCTTCTGCGAAGTCCCACTGAACAGCTTTCTTTCTTTGAGTTTGCCTCCCAGACACCTCTTCGTAAGAACCAAAGGTCCCCCCTAGCTTCTGCCAAGCCCAATATTTCCGCGTTAATTGACTTGTCGAAAACCCCCGAAGGTATGGGAAAATATGATGAAAAAGAATTGGTGTTCGCGAACGAAACATCAACTCTTGTCAAAAAAGGTACGCAATCCATAAAAAGGGGGGGGCCATTATTCACACCCAGTCCACGGACTTCTGCTCACCCATCTCCTTGCAGTGAAAAACATATAAAACCATCGACAGATTCTCCCGAGGTGGAACTTCGACCGTTGATCCGCGGAAAAGAGAATCAGAAATACTTTGTCTCTTCATAAAACCCACGCTATCGTATCTTAAATAGTCGTCCCTTGTATTTATTAAAGTATTTCTATTTAAACTCGGCCCATTGGTCGAGACTGTGCACCAAAGTAGACTCCCAATCCCTGTTGAATCTATCGCTCAAATCCTTTACCAGCTCTTTGCTATGAAAAACCTGAGTAACCCCAAAGGTATTCATAAAGTAGTCCCCTTGATAGTTTGAGGTGCTAATTAGCGCTGTCTTTTCACTAACACAGAATTTTGCATGGTTCACGCGTGTGTATGGAAAAGGCACAGGCAGTTCTGGAATCCGCATGAACTTTAAATCAATATTTTCCAAAGCGTCCAGGCTTTTGTAAAATTGCAAAGTACCATTGTAAGTGTGTGCCCACTTTGACACAATAAACTCTACTTTGACTCCTCGAGTTGACGCGTTGCGCAAGGCTGTATCCATGGCTGCAAAGTACTTCTTGGGCCTTGAGAAGATCATCTGCGGGGTATAGTCCATGACCTCCATCCTTATAAACTCCTTTGCTTCATTCATCACCGACACAAAGGCATCTAAATCCCAGCTTCTGGTTGGCTCGTTGATTCTTTGTGGAGACGCTGCAAAAAAGACATTAGAAGGCGTTTGCTCGTTGTCGATAAAGATCTTCATAGGATGGGAAGCATTGCCACCAACTGTGATATTGCTTGGCAAAGGAGTAGGCAGTTCCTTCTTACCGGCCAAGTAATTGTACATATCCCAAATGTTTTTCAAGTCTTTGGCCAATTGTGGGCAGTCAAATACTACAATGCCCATTTCTTTTACCTGAGCAAGAGCTGTCCATCCAAGATTAGCTGATCCCAAGTAGTAACTCTTTGCATCAACCACAATCATTTTCGTATGCACAATTCCACCGCCCAAAAGTTCCCGGACGTTCACTTGAGACACCTTTACGCCAGCTTCTTTAAGACTTTTCAACTCGGCTTCCTGGTGCCAGTTATTGGTACCATCAACTACCAAATGAACATCCACATTCCTCTTGCTGGCTTTTATAAGTGCATTAAAGACAGCAATCCCTCTCTCACGACCAACCTGGCGTTTCTTCAGATCTGGGGACAGTCCATTGTCCAACAGATTGCTATAGATAGAAGAGATATGTACAGTCTTCTTGGCCCCGTTGATTAGCCTAATCCAAGCCTCGTGTGTGAGCAAAGGAGTAGTGATGTTGAGATCAGAGGGGATTGTTTCCACCAGGGAATAAGATCCATTCCCACAGATAGTTTTGGCATTCTCCAAGGCCTGATCGCTAGTACCGGGGCCTTTCTTTCCATCAAAGAGGTCCACAGAAGGACCACTGGGCTGATTATCAATAGAACGCGCCCGGGCAACTCCGATTTGAGCAGCAAATAAACTCAAAGCAACACAAAGTGCAATTGCAAAAAACAGGAAGGATTGGTTTGCATACCTCATGATACCAATTGATTGATTTCTTGATTTTTCTTTTTTTCCGTGTATACAGCTCTAGCTCTAGCTCTAGCTTATAAGGGTGAATCCAGTCGGTTACTCAACTTCTTACTTAAATAACAACAGAGAAGAGTTAATGAAAACACTGCAAGAGAACACAAATAAAACTCCCTTAAATAAGACTCAACTCCTTGAGGGGACGTGTGAGAGGGGCCTAATTTTATTTTGTGTGCAGATAATTCCACACGGGTACGTACAGTTCACGGAAGTTGGAACGCTGCAAAATAATTTCAACGCATTTAATCTCCGAGGAATTTCTCCCTGCCCTCTAGTTCTAGTACCTCTCTAGAGCTACAGTGCATAGGATGAACTATGAAGCATGTTCTTACTGTGCCAAATTATAGATGCAAGGATGCGGTATAGATGATACTTTAGATCCGTCGACCACTGGTTATTTTATAAAGATCTGGGGGGAGTTATCAGCGAGGTCGAAGTTATCAGCTATCAGACACGCAGTAATTAAACCAATATTTTCTATCAAACAAGGCTATCAAATTATAATGATTACAGTTTCCTTCGAGATTATTCTCTATTGTAACATCCAATGGGAGTCTTGAACCAAAAACATGTTCCTTCAAATGGGCATTTTCTTGTAATGTAAACACTATACCAGTCCTCGAAACACACCCTTTTTAGCTGGTAAGCTGTTTGTAAATTTGTTTAAGTTGCCATTTAAGACGACGTTTGTGCTGCTGACTGAAACTGTGCTCTAAGATCCCTACTTCATGCATATTATTGCACACGATAGATTTTGCTATTTATGATCATGAGTTTCTGAGCGCTTTCCAACTCGAGTGTTGGTTCTGTCGTGCTCTTCACTACTAGCCCAATACAAGAACACAAACAGGAGTCGACATAAATGCTGCCATCTTGAAGTTTCAAGACTCTTCGCCTATTCCTTTGGATCCAGTGTAGTTGCTACTAGGTGTACGACAAATTCTGTTGTTGACCAGATGAAGGCCCAACTTTTATTGGAGCAGAGGGATCATGGTAGAGTGTTGTGTACAAAAATAAAAATCCATCCAGGTTACTTTGTTCCGAAGAAGACGCTTGCTTTGCAATAATCTTTAAGTGTAAGTGTAGAACCTCCCCAAGGGGAAGTAAGCATTTCTGAACACAGCGAGCCTTTAGTAATGAGAACTTCCCGCTTAGTAAGTGCAGCTCTTTACTACGCGTGTAAATGTAAATGTAAAGCCAGACCTATTGGCCACCCCATCAGCAAGGACGGTGATACAACACATCTCTAGTCCATGTTGCAGCAGTACCTGTAGCATATCCAGAATTGAGATATTTGTTTATTGCTTTACTTTGGAGGGGGCTACAGTCAGTTTACCGTTATCATCAACGTGCTGAGCCATCCATATCAAAAGGTCAGCCCAACCCCCTGACCGATGAGCCACTATATGGATGAGAAAGTCCTCTTCATCCCATACCACGCGATTGTAGTATTTCGCCTGATCGAACCAGTCTGAATCAGTAGGGAGTCCAATATGTCCACTTTTGGAGGGAGGATAAGAGTTCATTGTGCGCTGAGGTATCACCTTTAAGTGTTTTTCGCCTTCTGGGGAGAGCAGAATCTCTTTCATGGGAGATTGTTCTTCGTAAAAGCCCCAATGCCTGCGAGAGAGAACGTCATCAAGGAATCTCATTGTCCAGTCTGAGTTTTTGAAGAGCATAGAGCCAGCATTGAGACCATTTCCATCTTTTGTCATAACAACATCAAAATTGTCATCGATGATTGACTCCAGTTTGATATTTTTGTTTGTTACCAGTGTATCAAAATCAACCATCCATACCCAGGAATATTTCCTTGTTCTAAAGATTCGCTGCAGAAATGGAACCTTCATAAATGTTGGATGTTCAATACCAAAGTCCTTTATGCGATCAGTCAACACAAGTAGATCATATCCATGCTTGTCCGCATATTTCTGATGATTCTGAAACGATTCCCTCACCCCTTGATACCACTTGTAGTTAACAAATCTTTCTTTCAGGACATCCCAATAATTGTTCCCCCCCGGTACGTTCACCATTGCGATTGCAATCTTCTTGCCGTCATTTCCCTTTGCATCTATGTTCCCGCCCTCCGCTGTACGATATGATCTCTCCACCCCGACTGTATTACGATCCGTAATCAAATCCCCAAGAGGGTGACGCGTGCAATACCAATAGAGGGTTAACACAAACATCACTGAACACAACAGCCCCAAACAAAAGGAAGGGGACCCTAGTGGAGATTTCCTTTTCGTCACTATCCGATTTATCATATTTTCTTAAGCAATGAAGCTAAATCAGCTCAACTATCCAAAAGTGAATTCAATCGATGTGGTCTTCTAACCTATTGTGAGAATATTTCTCCTTTTATATCTCCTCACTAGCTACAAAAGACATTGTCAGGTGGGGAGTTTGGCTGGTAGTAGGCTTCATCAAGTGGCAAGAGAGTCATGTTGAAGTGATACTATCTTCACTGGAAGAATTGGGGGTTTCCTTTATTACACTCAAAGGTGTGCCAGATTATGCTCATCCGTGGGGCAATGTCAATTATGTTGTATTATTTGGGCCAATAGGAACAGAGCACGTGCTCAATCTAGGTTCCCCAAGGGTTATGGTCCCCCAAAAGTTGTAATTGATTTCTTTATTAGGGATTCATTGTTTCATGTTGTTGTATTGGGGTTGCAAAACATAACTGTGCCATGAAGTGGACATGGCATGGTTTCGACCATTTGCTTTTATTTGATGTAGTTGTTGTTCCAGTTTGTTTCATGGAAATTAAAAGAGCGTGGAAAACGAAGCACCAAAACGAAAATGGCTTTGGTTTCTGATAAAGTGAAATTGAAACAAAAAGTAATTTCAAAGGAAAAACACATTCATGCCCTTGCACGACCGGAATATATTTGAAGAAGAAGCGAAAAAAAATCCTGGACTAGCCGTTCTTTGTTAGGCATTCATCGACATGGGAGTCAATCTCGAGCCATTCAAATTTTTGTGCACAGATTGGACAATCGTACTTTTTAGCACCAGACGGTGTCGCTCCAAACGTAGGTGCATAGGTAGATGAAGGGTTGGTAAGTGGTGGAGTGACCGCTGCCATTCCGCCGTACGAAGTATTGCTTTCTATATGATCAATATCGCCCCCAAATGTTGATGTAGAATAATGGCTTTTCCCTTGGGACATTTCAGGTCTATTTTCAGATTTAAAGGGCGAGTTGCTCTTGTAAGTTGTTCCTGTATTGCCCTTAATTGTAGAGGGGAGGCTCTCATCGTCTGATGAATCTAAGCATATAACTTCTGTATCTGCAGGAGGCTTCTTCGCACTACTACTAGGAGTTACTATAGAGGAACTCAATGGAGAGCTCAATGGACTGTTGCTTGTCATATCTATGGTTTCAGCATTGTTTTTGTCTGTCCACAATGAGAAGGAATACGGCTTTGTGGGAGATGAGTCAATCCTGCTCACAGACTCAGTTGCTTTACTCATGCTAAGAGGCATTTTCCTCAATGGAGATACAGTTTGTCGAGGTGTTGTTGTGCTATCCCCACTAGCTTCATTCCATGTGCGCTTTCGTGGTATCTTTTCCGTTTGTGCATGAGAGGTGAAACGTTCCCCTGCATTCATGCTAGGGGTACTTAAAATCGTTTGCGTTGAATTCACTTCCTCTGACGAGGTCTTCGAGGCCTTCATAGAGGTACCAGCTTTTTTACCATCAACCGATTGCCCCACTACGTCAATTTTTCTTTGAATGATATCCCACATGCTCATGTCAAAAGTTCCTTTCCCGAGTATATATTTTACATTAACACAGCTCCTCTGTCCAATACGATGAGCTCGATCTTCTGCCTGCACTAAGTCACCAGCATTCCACCAAAGCTCGGCAAAGACAACAACAGAAGCCGCTGTCAAAGTGAGCCCAACGCCTGCTGCTTTGATTCCCAGAACGGCAAATCGGCAGTTTGGTTGCTCTTGAAACCTGTCACACATCGCCTGTCGTTTGCCTGCATCAGTTTTGCCGGTGATTGAAATGTACTCACAATTTTTGGCATCAAGATGCTCGGTAATTGCGTCAATAACCTCGTGATGGTGAGCAAATACAATGACTTTCTGATCTCGCGTCTCCATCAAGACCTCCAGATATGCTTTTACTTCGGGGATTTTAGCTTCCCCTGCTTCCTTATACAATTCCGTGATCATTTTTCGACGATTGTCAAATCCACCACCACCTCCCATTTCTGTAAAGTCTCGCGCACTCAAAGCTCCTTCTTTAGAAATGGCCTTCTTCTTTCTTGTACAGCTGTCTTTGAATTTACTAAGAACACTGACTTGAATACACTGCCGAACTTTTTCGGGAAGCTCCGTAAGCACATCTTCTTTCAACCTTCGCACCATCATGCAATGGTTTAATATCAGGTTCAATTCGGCGAGGCAGCTATTCCCATTAGTGTCCCAGCCATACGCGGTTTGAACTGCCCTGCAATATCGCATAGCATATGCTGTATGACTCCCAAGGACATTGGTGCGCATTACAGCCTGTATAAGAGTATGGAGCTCAATGGGTCTAGAAATGGACGGCGTACCACTCAGAAGAACAGCTCGCTTCGAACGGTTAAGTATAGGTAATGCCATTTTAGTTCGTTTTGCATCCTTCGACTTCAGGAAATGACACTCATCAGCAACGATGCATGTAAAATGGGCAAAATCTTCCGCGATGTATTTCATCAGCAAAGAGTATGGGAATATAACAATTTGGTGGCTCTGGGATATGGGCGTCTTTCCTGTCATAACAACCTGTATGTCATCTTCATCTATGTCTAGCCATTTCTGAATCTCACATGACCATGTCAAACGCAAGGAGCCCGGACATAATACGAGTAAAGGCCAATCGCACTGGTAATACTTGGCAATAGACAATGCCTCGACAGTTTTGCCAAGACCCATTTCATCTCCAATCAGGAGCCTCCCATTGGCATTCACAGCAATCTTCACACACTCCAGCTGGTACCCCTTTAGTTTATCAACCAGGTCATCCGGTAACCTCTCTCGGACTTTCTCCTCGACCTGCTGGTCGTTGAATTCCCGAATGGAAGGCTTTGAAAGCAGTTGTTCTACAAAGCGAGGAATAGTGCTCAAGTCCACATTTGCCTTTTTCTTAAAGTCCTGCAGTGTTTCCACAAGCAGACTATAAGAAGATTTGGGAAAGGTCCATTTTTTCACATCACGGTTGAATTCGTACCCGGGTATTTCTTTGTAAAGAGCGTTTAGCGACTCACTATATTTGGCATCCACCTCCAGCACTGTTGGGCTGTTATAGGAAACGTATATCCGATCTGTATCATGTACGGAGAACGATGAAGAAGCGTTCTTCTTTTGATATCCATTCCCACCACTGTTTACCCTGTTCATGGCATTATGCACACCTTCTGTACGCAAAGTATCAGCCCATTGAAAGAAATTGCACTTTCCCAAACTTCGTTTTAAAACACGTACAGCAAACGAGAAAAAAGACAAACACGAGAGCGACATTCGTTAAAACTTCAAGTTGAGTTACACAAGAAACAAAACCCAAATGATCCTACATTCACTCTGTGGATGCTTTACATACTATAAATAAAAGGATACTTACACATTCCCGCGATTACAGCCCAAGAATTTCCTCCCTTTGTTCTTCCCGTCCTTCACCACCGTTACCTCCCTCGCTGGTTGATTACACCGACACTTGACTGCGTTTCCGTCCGCGCCAATCATGACTTTTGGTGATTTTGAAGTGCTATACGACTCAAATTGCTGCAATATCCCACTGTACCTCCTCGAGTAACTGTTCTTTGTATTCCTATTCCCTCGGAGTAGACACGTGGGTGATTCTCTTCGGACTATGCGGTGATGGGAGGTCCAGTAAAAGCCCCTTCCAAGTCGCCGTGAGGGATTGTTTGATACAGTGGCAGTGGTTGATATTAATGTTAAGCTAGAGTTCCTTCTTCCCTGTGAAGTGTATCCTATCTTAGTTGTGAATGAAGATAATGATATGAAGGGAGGAGATATAAAGAAGAGATTACACGTCTTCAAAGAGAAACGTGAAAGCATCCATGCGGTTGTCAAATCACTTTAGCGGAATCACAAAATGAATATAAGACACTGATTGTTCCTGACTTTGACTTGCGTGGTTTGGCTTTCACTCGAGATTCTAAAATCATCAAAATCCAAAACAACAAAGTGAGATAAAAACAAACCAAGGCCAGCAACAAACCAAAATATTTTGTCTCAAAAAACAGGAAAAAAAAAACAACACAAACAAAAAAAAAACAAAAAAAATCCCGCGAGGGAATTTAAAAAAAGAGGCGGGAAAAAAGATTTGTATGAGATTTGTCATAGAAAAAAAAAAGTAAAATGGTTTCTTTGGTAACCAACAAAAAAAATAATGGAAATTCGAAGCCTTTTGGGAAATTTGAAATTAGGCCGTTTTGAGTTTTGGGCTTTGGCGCTCGCGGACGATTTTTTTTTTTTTTTTTTTTGGTTTTTTAAATTTTTTTAAACGAGGACTTTTTTTTTTTTTTTTTTTTTTTTTTTTTTTTTT
>PDIM01000084.1:0-18438 GCA_002811675.1 Ichthyosporea sp. XGB-2017a | reverse complement strand
GGTATAAAAGCGGACCCTCATCCCCGAATTTCCGAAGTTTAGAAATTAATTTTAGTTTGAACAAATTAGATTTGTAAATCTTGAAATATCTTGAACTCTTGGAATAAATCCTGAATCCCCGAAACTTCAGTCTTGTTACAGAACTTAATCAGTCACCAATGACATATGAGGTTTGGATCGCTTCAAAACAATTCTGGCTTCAAAATTTAGTAATAATTTTGGTATCACAAAATTAAGAAAATGGTTTGATTCTAATAAGTTATAATTTTTTATAAAAGACACCAGAGATATTGTAACGACGTTACGTATACGAGATACCTAGATGTGTCTTTTGTGAGGAAGGAGAAAATTCTCTAGGGCATATGAATAGCTGTACAGGAGGATGGAATGTCTGGTGGCACACAATGAGAGAATATATCAAAGAGGACGTGATGATATATGAATTGGAAAACGATATATAGTCCATTAGCAGCTGGGGACCGGACACACTGCCGCAGACGTCAATGCTATATATGATTCACTTCCTTAATTGTTTCAGGTCAATGAACTTGACACGTGTACCTAATATATCCATAAGCGCGCTTACACGGTCGACACAAATAAGGGATTCAGACAATGTCTCCATCATTGGTCCTGTCAATGACAGTTACACGTACTGTTAACCCTACACGTGGATTCACTAAGCAAGCTGGCCAAGATACGCTCCTAGCTTGCTTACAGTGCACTGTTATCCGGGTTGCCGTTGGGCTCGTAGGCCATGATGACAAGGTGATCAGGATGGTGAAATTAGAGCTGGGACCATTCGGGCAACCAATTATCATCGTCCGGGACGTGCCACGCGAAGTCGGTCAGGTCGGTCAAGTCGAAATCAGATAATTGTTCTTCTTGCTCCAAATCAATTCGTAATTAAAAAATTAGATGTAAAGAAAAGTACGACTAGTGTTGCACTAGTGCAGTACTTGATAGAGAGAAGAACTTTCTTATACCAAACGTCCAATCTAAGGTTTATTTATACTAATTAAGGCACCAGCTGCTAGTCTGATAATCTTTATTACTGATCAAGGCATTATAGTCTACGATAAAAGGACGTAATTATCGTACCCTTGTATATGAGATCCATTATTATAATATATACCCTGTTGGTCAAATTAAATATTGTACGTACCACTTGTAATATACTTGTGATTCTGTAGATAAATATACAAATTAATATAAATAACAGCTATATTTATAAGGCGCTGCTTATAACGCTAAGGCCTAAGAGCAACGCGGCTGGCGCGCCGGCGCGCCTAGTTATATATAAGCTAATACGCCCATGGGCACCGCGCCGTCGTAGGTAAACATACCACGATGCATCCAAAAGGGGCCATATTAAACGATAAAATATCCCCTCCTCGCTCTAGTACGTCATCAAATGTACAAAAAGACTCATTGCAAGCCTTACTAGCATCGGCTATCAGATTGGCCACGTCCAACGAGCTGCGCCTGCTCATGCCTATATCATCATGTGATCGACGACGGTCCACAATACATTGTTGCGGTCGAGTACCAGCATCAGCGTCGATATTATTCGACGCAGCGCTAATACTAGCGCCTGCATGAACAGCTTCCTGGATGTTAGAGCTATAGCTTGCAAGCGATACCAACTCTGTGCAGCTCTCATTCGAAAAATTTACAATGGTAATTTCAATTATATAGCTAGTCGCCTGCGCTGGGGATATTTGTGAATCATGGGAATTATTTTGTAATACGTGCATCATGCCTACTGCCCCTCTCGAACTGAGTCTTAGTGGGATCTGGTTTGGGCACGCTGCAATGTTTAAGCGCTTTCTACAAGCAAGTACATGTTGCAATTTCTGAACAAGAGAAACGTCTCCGGCTGACATCGACTTAGCTGCTGAGTCCGAGCAAGGATGATCTGCAACGACGTCGTCCGTACTTATACGCGTACCTAATTGTTCACGTAGAGGACCAAATACCGAACGCCCTTTAGGAATATTTGGCCTACCTTTGATCACGTTTGACGCGGCGGCATCATTAATAGCGCCACGCGCTCCGAGAAGGTCGTATGCTGGTCTATTACACCAACGAAAATCTCCATCTGCTGTAAACTCCTGCACTTCCTCAACTTCCAATTGAATGCTTCCCAGAAGATCCCAAGCAGAAATCTGAAAAATACCTGGTTGAATAGCACTGAAAACAATGAGCGGCATTAAAGCGTCTATTACACGCCCCTTCTCGTTGACGGTAAAACTATCAAAATCGCGCTGTTTCCTGGATATTCCTAACCTGCCTAGAACAATTGTTGTGAAAGTCGTCATGAAACCACCGTATTTTTCATTGTACGGTAAATCATATTTTCGGCTGAATTCATAGCATGAATGGATTAACCTGTTGCTGATATCCTGCCCACTCAGTAACTCTCCGCCGTAATTAAAAGTTTTCTTTGGGTTTTCATTAAATGCCTGATAAGACGCATAAAGTTCGTCATGATTTTGAAGGGAATGCATTAACCTACGCGCTTCTACGTCAGGAGAATTAAAAAGGTCGACCAACTGAAAATTCAAGAGGGTGGCATCCCCACTGACAGCAGCATGAACAAGCCCACTCCTTGTGATAAAATCATAGCTCATATCAGAACCGCTTTCTTGGAAGTCTTTTAACTTCTCAAGCACGAGTGAGTTTTCCTGATACGTCCATCCTCCCATTTTATGCATCATCATGCTAAGCATTTCTGTGCACGTTTTCGTTAAAGGGTGCCCGGCCGCAAAGCCTAGATCTCGTGGGCCTTTACCTCGTTCCACCCCTAGAAGCATGTTGGCATCAAGACGAAGTATCTTAGCCCCAAGTTCAGACCTGGAGAAAATGATGTCTCCCGTAAGCAGTCGCTGAGCATTGAACATTGGATCCAGCCAGTTCAATGTTGGCTGCCCTTGCTTAAACAAATGTAAATATACCCAACGACGTGTTTTTCCATCAACACAAGCAATGGGGCCTGTACAACTCCAGTTGGTTTCCTTTACCCCTTTTGTGTAGAAAATGCAGGCATCCAGTCTTCCAACGATATGACCCCGGGCGGCAAGAGCATCTACCTCGGCAGCCGACAGATTGGTAAACTTCTCTGGATTCCTGGGGCCGCCTTCAGAGAACGGTAAAATATTCCAGTCCTCTTCCGGAATTGATACCATATGAAAAAGAGATGGATATTGCCCATACATAACGAGACCCAGAAGAAAGTCTGGGCCAGTGCCTGTATGACCTGGAACAATGTCCCCGGCTATGGCGATATTATGCTCGGACGCTTTGCTGACCATATCTTGATATTCAAGCTTGCTACCAAAGTCATTAGCGATATCATATGAAATTCGATCATAGCCACCGTCTGTTGATGGAGTATATTCCCAACCCGGCTGAGAGTCACATATGCGAACACCTCCGGATGTTCTAATGGGATTTGTGTGCAAAGCTGTTATACCTGTTTCCTCAAGTATTTTCCACAGTTCTTCGTTGCCAAAAGGCTTCAGTGAGCTGAATGAAGAGCTTGAAATCACAGATCTAAAATAACAATCCAACCACACGGAATGGTCGTTGAGAAGACTTTCAAATTGAGAAAACCCATAATGTGGATGCTGCCATTGATCCCTTGAGCCTTGGTATTTGATATTCAAAAGATCAGTGGCTTGCCACAACATGGATATTTTTTCCAAGCCCTGTATCTGCTGCTTGTTCATACCTGGATCTACTTTCCCGCACGTACCAGCACCATTACCTTTCCCTCCTGACAGCATGGTTTCTCTATCGTACTATCTAGATCTGTCCGTAAGGAACAACTGCAAGTGATTTGTGTATCTCTTTTTCCTGTTCAGTGAAAACCAACTACTGCACGCAACAAATGTTCTTTATACCTATATTTCAGCTTGCTATTCCCTATCTGTCGCTGGTTCGGTTGCCCCGAAGGAGTTGTCGCCTGTCGGACCCCCAAAGTTTCTCGAAACTTCATCACATACATGATACCAAGGCCCAAGCTGAACTCTGAAGAGTAATTCCTAGGCCCGAGCTCAATTCGCTCAATGTACACACCCTCTACAAATAAGTGGAAAACAGTTGCAGAGAAGGATCCTCTCCATCTACCTGTGCTGCTGTTTGATGATGGATAGATGCTGCTATGTTGTAATTGGACCGACCCTTGCCCTGCCGTCGGAGAAATAAGTCCTTTTATAGTTAGGGCAATCCAGTTAGCTGCGTTACTAATTTTTAAACTTAATTACAGTAAACAAGCGAATTTGACTTATTCTTTGCTAAATTGATGCAGCTAATTGGTGATGATGGCAGACAATCAATTTATATGCACAGCTGATTGAGAAAAGTCATTAGTTGCATCACAACGTCTGTAGATTGCGGAGATTCCAAGGTCGGCCATATCTTTTGCACACAAAGGGACGCTACCAAATTTAATTGTGGTGCACATTGAAAAACGTCCATTCGAAACCAAGTTTCCAATAATTAACATGGGCATTTGTACGCCACTATTGATAAACATGTTGGTAATTAACAAGGGAGCAAGCAATTGCCAATTGTTCAGCCATGAATGAGTGCATTGAGGTGAGGCGAAATGGTAAGACCTAAGCAACTTGAGAAACTATAAAGCCCATGTGTCGTTAGCAAAGCACAAAAATTATACAACCGTACTCATTTGTTATTTGATTACTTGTATGGAGCAGAACAGGCAACATTGGTAGCGTATTTCAAACTGTGAGGTAGATTTATACAAAAATGGCGGTTGGAAAGCTGATTTCACCAATTACACTTCAACCAGATGAGGCAACACGAAAGGGTGCCCCATTTTGGAGACTTATCCTCACAGGAAGCAGTTGGTTCGGAACTGCTTTTATGATGTACCTGCTGTTTTCCCTGACAACTTCCTACTTCGAAGACACTCTAGGGTGTGGAAAAGTCATGTCGCATATTGTTTGGGCAGGTGGACCAATCTCGGGCTTTTTAGTGCAGCCTATTGTGGGTGCTGTCTCTGACCAATGCACAAGTCGCCTAGGACGCCGAAGACCTTTCATGATTGTTGGTCTTATCATTACTATTTTATCGGCACTAGTTTTCAGTAACTCCAAAGAGATATCAGGGGGGAACAATGATATTGCTGTTGCTATTGCTTTTATCATGTTTTACCTCATGGACTTCAGCATCAATGCTGTGCAAGGGCCTTCAAGAGCTCTTCTGTCGGACATGGCTTCCCTAGAGCAACAGAGAATTGCTCAGTCTATATGCTGCATTATGCAGGGCTTGGGTGGGTTTTCAGCTACCTATGTGCAGAATGCATTCTCATCCCCCATTGACAGTATCCAAATCCTCTTTATTATTGGTGTAAGTGTGTGTGCTGTCGTGAATGTAGTGGCAATGCTTGCAGCCATCGATCCCCAGTTAAGGCTGGGGGTTCGTGATACGGGCTCATGTGACAAAGTTGTGGATGTTGAGAGAGAAGGAACTAGCTTGTCGGTTAGAAGGGAAGCTGCAGGAGATAGGTCAGTATGGGCACTGATAAAGTCTGCCTTTGTTAGTATTTTTGTTGGAATTCGCACGATGAAAACTTCAGTAATGAGGGTATGTGCTGTGCAGTTCTTTACTTGGCTTGCCTTGTTTTGCATGATCCCATGGGTTACGGACTGGTTCAAAACCGACGTGCTCAAGGCGGATTACAATCTTGATGTTGTTCCTTCAGAGATTACTGATAAATATGTAGTTCACGCTGCGAATGCTCAGGCATTCCAACAACTGGTGATGACCATTGCTGGATTGATTATACCGTTTGCCATCCCCTTTATTGGTTTGAAGATTGCTTACTCCATTACTCTCGCCCCTTTGGCAGTGATTCTCCTTCTCAATTACCTTATCAAACCTGGTCACAAAGATGCACTTATTATGTACCCGATTACTGGCATTTCACAGGCTGCTGTAAACATTTTTCCATACACAATTATTGGGCTGATTTTCCCAACGAGTGAGGCGAAAGGACTTAACATGGGTCTTTTGAATGTATGGATTGTCATTCCACAGTTACTTGATACCGCGTGGACGGGAATTGTGGCTAGTGAATATGGGGATGCATTTGTGATGTTTATAGGAGGCCTTAGCGCTTCTATCGCGGTAATTGGTGCACTGTTTGTTGTCTTCCCATCACCAGAAAGCTCCAAAGCCAAGGCGGCCTTGGAGCAAGAGCTCATGGACAAAGCAACCGGAGATCCTGTTATTGAGCATCTTAAGGAGCAGGAATTGCGCGAGGAGAAGAAGTGAGGAATGTCGGGGCTTTTACATTTAATTTAGGTTCTTGACATAAGATATATATTCTTGCAGCTACCACATGTACATATAATAAACAAAAGTCAGCAATTTGCGTTCTCTCGGCTATCAGTGATTTATTGTCAACACTTCGTGTATGGGTACTTATCGAAAAAACATCTTCGCCGAACTCAGAAACTGCTTTGTCGTTGATGGCAAGCTAACTATCCCCAATGGTGCTCCACAAGCCTACTTAGCGCAACATGAACAATGAGCAGCTACCGGCTTTTGTGGAGATATTCAAGCTGGCTACTCGAGGCAGAGTATTCCTTGACGCAAGCCTCCTACCTCCGTTAATCTCCACTTTGGCAAGTCCAAAGTGTTGGTTGTGTGTGGTAAGGGTGCCTAAACGCCAACAGAAAACTTTCCTAGTGGCCCTTATCGCCAGCTTCGTCGTGCAGTGCAGTACGTCAATCCAGTTTCTTTCCCGCTATGTTCTTTTTTATGTGTGTACGTGTACATGTAGAATAAAAAGAAATAATGAGGTGGTATAAATAAAAGAAAATTCAAAAATCTAAGAACAGGGTGAGCGTACCAATAGGCCCATGAGACACCTCATAACAAGTTAAAAGTTAAAAGTGAGAGTGATGAATAGTCAAGACTCAAGAGACTGGCTATCTGCGAGGACTGTACTATGTCTAAATCAACGGAAGGCCTCTACTCTATAGAGGGCTATAGGTGTGGAATAAGGACCCTCATCAATTTATTATTCTTCCTCGTACTTGAGTATTGGGATAAGTTGTGGTTTGGGAATCAGAATGGGGTTTCTTGGCTATTTTTGGCTATTGATTCAGAATTATTCCGCATTCAACATTCACATGTACAGTTCCCAATTCGCGACCATGTACCTTCTCCTTCACGTACGTACGCAGGCACTACAACTACATAGCTGTAGCGTATACCTCACACTAAATTACTGACTAAGGCTGCTTGCTGCTGTATAGCTAGACTCCAGTCTGAGCACAGCTCTAGCAATTTAGCCCTCAATATTCAACTACTGTAATTGTAATTACATAATTAGAAAATTACGAATTTAATTACATAGCGCAATTCTCACTGGATATGAATCTTCAATAGGGCATTTTCTCAGTCTTTACAACCATATCTTTGGTCAGCCTCGACAAGGAGCCTTGGCCTCGAAGATCAAATTTGCAAACTCTTTTGTGGTTTCCATCCCAGGGCCCCAACTGTAACATATCTATGATTTATCCTATTGTCAGGCCCAGATTGAGTGGGTCAGGAGTCTCCATATACCAAACAAACACTTGAGGCCCTGGGTGTCTGCTCGGTCAGTGACTCAATGCGCGCCTTGTAATGCTAAGCAAAAATAAGCTCCTCAATGATTCAAGAAAATCGGGAAGCAAAGGCTAGGACCCAGGGAGGTTGATTCTTCAGGCCTATCTGAATCCAAAAATAGTTACAATTTTTGCTATCACCCCACCACCTCATCCTCGCTCCCCCACTTCGTAGTTACAAGTGAGAGTTGCCAGGGTCTCTCTGAATTGTGGTCTGTGCCAAGGTATAACATATTATGATTCTGATTAAACCAGCACAATTCGTAAACAACATGGCTCAAGCTACGCCCAAAAACAGAATTAAGAGGCAGAAAATTTTGCTTTACTTGGAGCAAACACCAGGTATAAGAGCCTCTGTCCAATTCTTGAAAATTGCATACCACAGCTCAAGGATATTTGTATCAAAGGCTTATTTCAGTGTTGTATCAAACATAAAATCTTCTCATAGTGGTTGTGCAGTGGTATCCAACAAGTTCTCCCCTCTTGTCAAAGGTATAAAATGCTTCACACCAATTTGATTCTAACGCTAATGAATCAACAGAAGTTATCTTTGTGGTTGATAAAAGCAATTCTTACACCATCGGGATAACTTGATTTACAACGTGATCTCGTACTCTTGGGACACATTCTATTTTTCTGGACAATACTCCATCATGAAGCTCTTTGCATGCCTAATCCTCATTGCTTCTATATGCGCTGCAGATCCCGTACTGGGTGCACCATCCGCAGCGTCGGAATCATCTAAGGATAATGTGCTCATCCTGGGTAATGGTGATGGCATCTTTACAAATGGATATGGTATGGACATCGAGTACAAATGTGCGGACAAGGATTCTGAACCCTTGGTCATCTATGGCGGTTACCCCGAAGGATACTCTACCACCCTGCCTGCAAAGGGAAATATCAATCCATCGTACACAGAGTCTGGTTTTGTTAGCTCAATGTCAGTCACGAATCTGAAATCGCTTGGAGGAGTGACAGAGTTTTTGGGCTATGCCTTTGAAACTCCATTTATGTACTATCCAATGCTTATTCCCCTGCAATTTAGTCTTAGTAATAATGAAGGAAAGTCATTTGAGATAACTTCAGTAAGATTTGCTCGAGTTGATAAGCAGAAAGGAATGAGTGAGCCTGAGTATAGAGATTATGTTGTAGGAACTGTCTTTATGAGCTCTGATAAAAATGGAGATATCACATATCTGCCTGAAGAAGACCGCCCTGGCTATGCTGGCAATGGCAAAGTGTACGAAGCGCACACGCCCACTTTCGTTGAGAAAGGAGGGAAATTTCTCTTTGAAGCCCACTACTATTCTCAGGCTTGGCCATGGCATACTACAGCAGTTGCGTATAACGTTCCTGTGGTGATGGCAGCCACCAAAGCCAAAGGAAAAGGTGACCGCTACAATGGCGAGGGATTCTGGGTGTGTGGCAAGACCGTCTCCCAAAAGGGTGCGCAAACTAGTCCTCCCACGTTCAAGTCATCATTTGGAAAGCGCTACAGATCCAGTTCCAATGAGGCCCCCTGCCCAGTCACATACAGCAACTTCACTTTCACCGACTGCCACGGGATGAATGTGGACGGATCAACTTGCTCCAATTCAGGGATAAACGCTGTCCCTCTGGCCATGTGGGCGGTTGTGGATAACTATGTCCCTGCTCAGTCGAAGTCACGTCTTGCTCAGCCTGTTTATATTCATGAAGGTCTCTACGCAACTGATCTCCATTTCGACGAAGGAAGTAATGTGAAGATATCCCCTGAGCTTATTTCTGGAACTGCACACAACCCTTCTGGATGGCGAATGAGCGTCTCGATAGGTGCCGAACCAGGGTATCAAATATCCTTGGGGCACGTTTTCTATAATTCTCCCCAGGCAATCTACAAGCATACCCAAAACCAGCTCTTCTCGCAGAGGCACGTGTCCATGAGTAGCTTTGTCGTTGATGGCAAGTTAACTATGCCCAATGGAGCTCCACAAGCCTATGCCGAGCAGGATGAGCAATGGTCAGGTGTCCCTTACGATGGTTCAAAAACCCCCGTGGACTTTGACAATATCAACCATGCGGATATTCAAGTTGGCTACTGGAGACAGAGTATTCCGTATGGACACGAGTCTCCTATCGCATTTGATCTTCGTTTTGGCAAGTCCGAGGCGTTTGTTGTGTGCGGACAAGTGGGCAAACGCAAATAGACGAGCTGTTCAGTGTTCCTCTCGTGCTCCTCTCCGTATCCTGAAGGAGTCGGGATCATCTAGCTATGAGTTCCTCGTACTGAGTTATTGTTTTCTACTCCTCCATCGTTGTCATTTCTAAGAGAAGTCCCTTCTTTCACAGAGGGGCTTTTTGGGGTTATTGACTTGGCGGGACAAAATAAATATTCCCTTCGGGACTCGAAGTGGCGTTTCGCGCTGCTGCTGCGCTTCTCCTTCCTTTTCTTTCCTTCCTTTTTTTCTTTCTTGTTCCTTTCAGGAGAGTTGATACGCAAAGTCAGATTCTGACTGCAACTAAGAAAGGAGAACAAGAAGACATATTACATATTACGTCGTCCCTGACTGGATCATTACACGGCTAACATGAATCCCCAGGCTGAAGTAAAGGCCCCCTCCACCGATGCTGACTCGCAAGACCCCGAGCTAGGACAAAATACTAAGCGATAAGAAATTTCTTTGCGGGGATGTGATCACGGAGGCAGATGTACGGCTTTCCCCGACTGTTTTCCGACATGATCCTGTGTATTTTGTATGAGTGAAGTTGGCGCATGAACTGGTGCGGGAGTAAGGGAATCTATGGCGATGGCTGTGTGATATGTACTTTGAGAGAACTGGAAACAACTTTGTGCCAATCGGGCCTCGCGAGATGTTTTTTAGGAATAAGCCTCGCCCATTGCCTGGAAAGAAATAAGGCTTCAGGCTTGTGACGATCCTCGGTGACGATAAACAAAACAAAAAAAAAGGTCTTTTTGCTTTATTCTTTAATTGCTATAAATAAACGAGTCCAAATAAAAAAAAGCAGCACGGAACATTTAAAATACCCATTGGAATTTCAAACTAAACGAAACAAAGGCCTATTTCATGTATGCTGCAGGTTATTATCCAGACCCGCATGTTAACCCCTGTTGCTGCCTTTTTGTTGGGCAAAGTGTGAGGATTGTTTGTTGAGCCTGACTTGAACGATAATTCCCTTCTCCTGAACGTGGTTTGAAGACATTCAATTAGTCTTGCGCGCCACTTGACTGAGCCCTCTGCCTTACTCCAGCTGAGAAATGTATTCTACAACAAACCAGAAGTGTTCCAATCAGAAACGCCACCCCGGCGCCTTTCATTACCCAGCTCAACAAAAGTCAGCAATTTCCGTTCTCCCAGCTGTCAGCGATTTATTGTCAAAACTTCGTGTATGGGTACTTATCGAAAAAATATCTTCGCTGAGCTCAGTGAATAGTAAAGTAATTCGAATTCCCGCCTATACAATTCAAGCCGCTTGCTGGTAAGCTTGGCCGTTTGTTGAAACTTCTCAGCGCTCATACTACCATCGTCCAGCTTTCCGTCTCGCAAAACAGGGTTTCCACTTTCAGATGGAATCCTACTAAATAACACGCGACTGTCTTGACCATCATCAGCAGGTTCGTAATACTCATGGACACTCTGAAACCAATGAGTGCTAAAATAACGGCGTAAAAGTACAGGCAATAAAACAATTTTGGACATCACAACATACAGTTAGATGGCAATTTAAAATAAGTATTATACATGAAAACACACAAGCATTTACCTGTCAAAGTGCCCTACTTGTTTAAGAACTTGAAGTAGAAATGCCACTCCCATCGCAAAACCATCATCTGAAAAACAAAGTTCGCTATCACCCTCCCTCTTGTTTTTTCTGGAAATCTAAGTCGGCCAGCAATCAGGATTAAATATGTGTTATTCAAAGTTTCAAATACTCTATTCAATCAACTGCAACTTACCTTTTCTTTCATTGAAAGCATGTACTCAACATAATTCAGGGTGAGAGGTGGGATTATAAGGTAAAATAGGGTTAAGTGCTTGTTTTTATCCGACACAAATTCAGGTCGAAACACTTCAATTAGCAACTTGAAATAGTCAGCACCCTCCGCAAAGCTTTTACACATATCATCAACTACGGTATCAAAGTTTGAATAAATATGACTCTGCGGGGGGAGAGAGTTGCTTCCACAGTTACTTTCAGGATTGGGTTTTGAATCTTTGGCATCTTTATCAGGCTCCTTCCGCAGATCTTGGAACTTGGCAGGCTTATCAAAATCTGGAATCACTCGTGTTGCTGTACTGAGGTACCGAAGGCCAGAAGAACGCACCATTCGTATATACCCCATTGCATTACCAATCTGGGTTATTAATATACGAAACTGATCCAAAAATGAAAGTCCATCCTCCGTGAGTCCAAGGGCACGGATGCTTTTGTTGAATCGACTAGCAAATTCATAAGGATATTGCTTTTTCCTACCTGCACCTTCACTTTTCAAAACTTTGTTGTCCTTCATTAACCGTGACTTAATGTGATCATCAAAGAGAAACTGTGAAAATAAAAAAAGCTTTCTCTGCAAGAACTGATAAATGTAGTTAACAGTTGTGTTCATGATACCAATTCCATGTGTTCGTATGCTTCCCGCAATGTTACGAATGTTGATTGTGTTTAGGTATTTCCCTGTCAGACTATACTTTTCCACGAACACCTGGTTGTTCAAATTATAGTTGTAACGTGCAACGAATACATGTATCTTGCGCATGATTTCCAACACGTCAATACCTTGATCTGGAGTTTGTTCCGGAAGGTATACCTCCATAAGGGAGTTCAACCCAAACTTAAATGCGGCCAAATTGCGCATTGTCTGGTATGTCTTACAGTCGTACATGGCCACAGTGCTAAGATTATAAAAAGTCTCATCCAAATAATTGCTAACATACGTATGTGTGCACAGGTATCGATGGATAACCAAAAAAGGCGGAATGTGAAAAAAATCCGACTTGCTTCCAACAGTACCCTTCGAGAACGGGTGAACGGAACCAGTGTTAGGAATATTCGCCGGTCGTGTTGATGGATTCGAATGGGCCGCGACACGCAAATCATTCTCACAATGAAGGCAAAGGGGGTCCAAAATTTGCGTTTGGATAGACCTCAGAATAAAACGTTCATAGTTATCAATAGTGGGAATCATTGCGTTCGGTCCACATGATGCATTTGCTCTGGTAAGACTATCAACGGCATCTCTCGCCACTGCGAGCACATATGAAATCTGGTTCGCATCTCGAGGATTCACAAATAAATTCTGAAAATAAATTGGAAAGACTACCTCCTTATAAAAGTAAACAAAGGAGCAGTCACACGCCTGTTTGATATACTCACTCAAATTACACAGTATATCTAAGCGATAAAGTTGATTAAACACAAAAGAGCGGTTTTCATCAGACAGGACAGGCCCTCTGGAAGATGGATTTGCGATATCAAACAGTATCGTTGCAGATGGTTGGTTCACGACAGACAAAGCAATTTCACAAAGGTTCATTCTTTGTGATGTTAACGGAGCACAAATGTTATCTAATGCAATCTGTAACCCACCAAGAATATCAAGTTGTTGCTCATTGTAATTCTTATTGTTTCGTTTACGCAATGAAGAAAATATCCCATTGGCATTACTACAGCCACCTCCTGCCACTATTTTCTTCTTAATGGGGTCTAAAAGAGAAACCAGGTCACTGACAACCAGTTCTACAACCAGATGGAGATACGCTGAAAGAGATACCGCGTGCTTATAAAAAGCTTCTTCAATGCTTTTGCTTAAAATCATTAATTGCGCAATGCATAAAACATTCAGCTTCGTTATGGGAATAGAGCAATAAACGTGCAGCGACAGAACTGCCTTCAGCGTATTATGTATACTATATGCAAGAACTAGGCCCCGAACAATTAAGCTAACACGGCTGTTCAAAGATGCTTTAGTGCATCCTTTGTATACAAATGGAGAAAGGAGCCGCATTCTCCATGTACCAACAAGTACCTTCCATTCACGAATCTTTTCGATCAGGCCGCCGTGCAATGTTTCAAGGGTTTTTGATCTGTGCAACTGTAAATCAATTTCCTTTCGTCCAAGAACTTTCACCATTGAAGGAAGGTGGTGCAGTAAGAATTCCCCACAGCCGATAACGATATTCCCATATAGCTGTACAACTGGGACCTTTCTATACAGCTGGTATATATTCCTAAACAGTTTCTTGTCTCCTCCTACATCAGGGCTGCACGCACGAGTGTAAAGAACGTACAAAGCACATAAAGCTACCACCTGTTTTTGCTGATCAGTTTCATTGGCGGTGCCAATTCGGTCTTCAAGTTCAATTTGCAGATTAACAATGGCTGAACGAAAATGACTCGCAAAGTTATCTCCCGAAACTCCACTTGTATAACCTTGAGTCGACAGCGGGAACCCCAGGAGGCGATGGAAGATAGAGGATTGACCACCTAAAACCGAGTGAGTAATAGAATTAACAACTACCCGGCACTTGCCAATTCTGTCAGCTTCATCCGCGCCTCCGTCAAGGAAGTCTGGATTGTGCTCAACCTGCAGACACATTTCATCTAGTCTAGCCCAGTGGTCATGAATGGTTCTATTAGCACTGAGAATTTCATCCAGAGTAACAACACAGCACAAAAGTTTTCCCATTTTTCGAAACACACAACCAAGGTGCACCTCGCTACAGTCTACCCCTTGTTTTCCCATACCCGTGGATGATCCAGATGTTTCATAAACCCTTTCCAGCTGTCCGCACAGACCTGCCACAACCGTCTTTACCCGCTCACCAAACATTGCTACGTCCTGAAGAAGGGGGAGCAGCTGAGCCACGCCGAGAATCTCATCTCCTTCTTCCCCGCCTTCTTCCCTTTCTATTCCCTTCCCAGTCCCATCTCCCGCACCTGTTCCGTACAGCAGTAAGCCATCAAAGAACCTAGTTTCTGCCTGCTCCACTAGGGAGTCACACTCATCACAATACATTTGAAGGGTAATCACATATTTGTTGAGCACCTGGTTGCCACTATGAACCAAATGCGCCAAGCAGGGATTCTCGCGCGCCTTAAAGTGGTGACGAAGGATAGAGGGCATGGAAGGACAGTGCTCTTCCCGCTGATCCTCCAGCCTCTTACCATTTTGTCCCAACACTTGAGCATAATCCCCATTCTCCTTTTTAATGATTCCAGCAAAAGATCGCAGTCCGATATCGCGGCAAAGAGCAATCACCTGCTGTGACTGATAAGTCACCGACGGACTTATTCCTGGACCCGAAGTGGCCATCCTATTACACTGCTATACCTTTCTGAGACAAACAACTGTGGCAGATTATGCCACGAACTACACAGGGAGGTGATGGGATTTGTTGTACCTCTGGTCCAAAGCAGTACCCCTCCTCCTCCATTGTACTTGCAGCCACAACACAAACAATAAATATTTAGGGGGAGGGGGGTTAGGGCATAGCGTTACTCCTCCCCTCCCTCTTCAACTGTTTCTAATCTACACCACACTACAGTACTGTACTGTAACAGTGGCTAGATCTATCACACTCTTGTACTTCAGCAACCAACCACAGCCATTGTGGTTTGTAATCTTACTCATTTGACACCCTATGGCCACTTCCCTATAGCCTCTACTCAGTTTGGATTCTTTCTAATCTATGGCTATTTGGAACCTTGGTACGGGTACTCACTAAAGCGTCAGAACAGATTGAGCTTCCTCTGCTTAAGCTGCTAGTCCTTTTCTTGATCTCCGCAGTTTTCCTCCCGTGTGTGTTTGTTTGTTTTTGCTTTTTTTTTCATATTGAAGCAGTTTCGGAGCTAGTTCTGGTGAGTTATTCGCTTTCGACGCCTCTAATTTGGTGTTTTTTTTTTTTTTTTTATGGAATCGTGTGTTGTTGTAGCGACATTATGAAAGCAACAGTTCATACTGAGCGACATCACGCAGTGGCGATATCGGGGAAGGTAGTGGATGAGATTCAAAAAGTGTTGTCTACGAAAAGTCTCAGGGGAAGGGAAGATAAAAAAGGCTATATGAATGTGTGTCGAAGGGGAGGGGGGGTACTAGAGGGTGTGTTGGCGTCTGTGTGGCGGGAAGGGCTGAAGGAGGCGCAGCTGAGTGAGTTGGAGGGGCCTATTAAACATAAGGAGGAGTGTCTCCCTGGGGAAGGACTACTGGTGAAGGGAAGGTATGTTCACCACTCCTCATTCGAATGCTGTTCTGTGGACGAACTGGACCTGAAGAGCAAACATCAGCTTCCCGTTAGTCATATCTCTGACGTAACTCTTGGACACTCGCCGCTAACTAAATGGTGTGAACACGTGGCTGCACAGTGGTGTGATGATGCAGTGAACTCTATTGTTAGGATGGGGGGAATAGATCAGTGTGCCTCCACAGCCTGCCCTCTGGTGGAAGAGTGTATCCGTAGAGAAGTATCCAGGATTCATGAGCATGTGGCCAATGCTAAAGAATAAAAGATTGAGGGTATTGGTGTATGCAAGTGTAATGTGCAGCTATGAGGGAAGATGAATTGGTTCTTCGATAAATTTATTGCAGCAAGGGATGCATGATCTATAGAAATTGCCGCTACCAATCAATTTGGAGCTCCTGAAAAGCATTTACCAATCCGCTGCTGGATTTTCTCGAGCAAGCTGTTGCGCCCGGGCTGTACGTTCCGTTCGTATGGCAGATTCTAACGGCGACAAAAACTTATCAAACACGGAAATGCAGTCCAGAAGGGACGTTTTTTTGTAGTCTTCCTTAGAAGAGACAGAAGAAGTACCTCCCTCTTCCCCATTCTTGTCGTTATGAGCCGAATCATAAGCATTAATTTCTAAACAGAGGTCGGTGATTGTCGGTACACCCATTGGGTCAAATTTATCAATGGTGTCAATATCAATGGGCACGCATACGCGACCTGTTTTAGGATGAACACAAAAGGGAGATTTGAGCAAATGATTGAGGCCTTTAGAGACGTTCACATCGAGACGCGGATATGTGTACTGAAGCACGATTTCATAAATGGTATTCTTTGATTTACCAGACATCAGCTGCTTCTTAATGAATTCCCAACGTTTAGCGGAATTCATTTCAGGATGATTCTCGCAATAGCGAACTACAGATTCACGGATGCCTTGGTCTTGTATGATATTAGCTACTGAACGTACGCGCTCTTTGGTTCCAAGAATATCCTGTACTGGTAAAACAAACTCTTCAAAGTATGGAGTTACAATTTCCAGGGCACGTCGAATGGACGGGTGGATGCTATTTCCGTAAAGAGAAACTTTCTTGCTATGGCTATCACTACCAGAAACAAGACTCAGATAGTCTGCGATGGCTGATCTTGCCTCTTGCGTAAGGGATCGTGCGCGAGAATCACACACCCAACAATGCACACCACGTCTACCACTATAAACCCACAATAAATGCTTAAAGCCAAAGTCCTCTGTGAAAAGATAAAGTCAGTCCCAAATGCGACTAAAAACATATCTCGGGGTCCCTGCATATATCCACTTTAAGCTTACCTCGCAATGCAAAGTCGATTATCTTCACAGCAATATTCATAAAGGGCCAACACTTATTACAGATAACAGCATCGCTACAGTCCGCAAGTAGACAAATGAACCACATATATTTGAATTAGCAACTCTTTTCAAAGGCGTCGTCTTGCAATTGAACAACTAAAACACGATTAGTCCAAATATTTTTGTGTTGAATATACTCACCTACAACAAGTTCTGATATCATCATAATCAGTCATATCAATATCAAACACAAGTTCCTTCTCTAATGGCACAAAGGCTGAAGCTTTCACACTCTTATTCTCTTTTGGCTAAAAATCCACCATGAAATCGATTAGGCAACAGGTAAATTCATAAATCAGTTTTATGATTTGGACAAATCAAAGACATTTCGAAAGTCACATGAACATACCTTTGAGCTGTATATTGCACCGATATCAATCTTATATGGGCACTGCTTCACAATGCAACGCTGCATATCCTCCATGTCACTAAAGGACTGGTATCGGATGTAAATATCATCCTTTAGGGTGAAACTAAACTCCCTGTTCATAAACGTATCCATATCCTTGTCAGCTACAGCACATCAACACAAAGGATAAGTACCCCTAACACAATCAAATACCTTGAGCAGACATTGAAAGCATCCCTCTTACCTTGGTTACAGCCGTAAGACAACCACCGGAAATATCTTTTGTACGGGAATAGTCGCCCATAATACTGCTTTAACAACTGCGGGAACTCAGCACCCTCCAGACCATTCGACGTGGAAGTGGCAGTCGCCTGCTCCTCTTCTTTCTCTTGCTTCTTTTGATTCTCCGCCGTCACCATCCTTTCCGCTCCCTCCTCCTTTCCCACAACTCCCCCCGCCCCCTCGGTCACCGGGGCGGTGTTCTCACTGTTGGCGGTAGGCATGGTATATCCTTCTCTCTCACACTCCACAGGTAGTTGCTATCTCTTATTATAAATCAGTCACTCAACACAGCTACACACAGCAATATTCCCCTCCCGAATACTTGTACTAGTAATCAGTGAATCAGCCAGTCAGTCAGTGAATCAGCCAGTCAGTCAGTGAATCAGCCAGTCAGTCAGTGAATCAGCCAGTCAGTCAGTGAATCAGCCAGTCAGTCAGTGAATCAGCCAGTCAGTCAGTGAATCAGCCAGTCAGTCAGTGAATCAGCCAGTCAGTCAGTGAATCAGCCAGTCAGTCAGTGAATCAGCCAGTCAGTCAGTGAATCAGCCA
>PDIM01000083.1:0-18511 GCA_002811675.1 Ichthyosporea sp. XGB-2017a | reverse complement strand
TTTTCGATTGTTTTTTATTTTACTTTTTTCTTTTTTTTTTCACCCTCATAACTGTCGCATTAGTGATTTATTGACCAGAACATATGGATCCTATCACTTCCTAACCAATTGGGGTACCCTTTTAACCTAATCCCCCTGCTTTAAAAGCAACAGAATTGAAAAAAAAATGCACAAACGCCAAAAAATTACAAATTACAAATTACACAGAAAACGCAAGCGTGACCATTCTTTGGTTCTATTCCAGTTTTAGTTTCGCAAAGCAACTTTGCTTAGTCTTCGTTCACTAAAGCATTTTATTAATGGAGCTACTAGACTAAAATAAACTGCACAGCAAGTGTGGACGAGCGAAGCTTGTGTAAGGGACCCAGTTTTGAGAAGCATAATTTTTGGAGGATTGGAGTTTTATCCAATCAGAGGGCTGCATTTTCAATATATCCTCCAAAAAATTGACCGTCAAAAGGACCTGAGCTGATGAGAGAAAAAACGCTACGCTGCGCTTCGCTCAATGAGAAAGGGGAATATCGTGTCCTCACTTCGAGCAAGGGACAGATAGGAGAGAAGAACAATAAATAACCATGGAAGCGAGCATTATGCATTATCTACGCTTGAAACGGAGTCTTCGACGCGATACAATCGGGCGAAGAGCACCTTCTTCAGTTCGAGCATTATTAGCCGGAGCCCTTCGATGCTATGAATTATAATATAGAAAAACTATTAGAATCGACAAACTAAAATCCCAAACTGAAAAATACTAATACCTACCACCTGGGGTGGGGACTGAGGTGCACTAGTTTCTCCTGGCACCATGGGAGGAGTCCTTACCACCATCTTTCCAAGAAGCGGCCTGTTCAAAACGCAGAAAAGAGAAAGAGGTCTCGAGCGCAAATCTTTTGGCTTTATCGCTTTACAAGTCAGCCTTCTTTTAGACGGGCGTAATTCAGCCTCATTGGACATTCCTGTCTGCATCTCCTGTGAGTTTTCAACATTGTCTAGGCTTTCATCTTCCCCGTGGTTACCATTGCCCTCCCCGGTGTTTTCTTTATAGGCTTCAACACACTTTGCTTTAGCCAATTTATACTTTTTATACCATTTAACTAAACAATAAGCTAAGTGGATTAATACAGGTGCAACTGCTGAGAACAACAAAGGGTAAGAAGGTTTGAACTTACGGATGTCTGGATCAGTCATTATTTCACTTTCAAGAGGGCGCCTTCCGTTCTTTTTTTTGAAATCTTTTTCCCAGTGCTTAATAGCAAGTTTAATGCGCTTCTTATTCTCTACAAAAGCAACAATATGCAGATATTAGTAGCTACTCGCGATCACTACACATTCTTTTCGGCTTTGTTTTAGATACCTTCTTCAGCAATAGCTTTCTCTTCAGTCCATTCATTAGATACAGTCACAGGAGTAATGATTCTAGATTTCCACATTTCTGAATGATGGATTTGTGCATATTCATCCCTCACAGGCGTGCATACAGTCCGATCAGGATCTTTCTTCTTATCCGCCCGCTGTATTACTGATTCACGTGTCCTTGCAGAGTTTCCCATTTCTCCCAAGCAACTCCCACCAAAACTACTCCCCCCACTGCTATACTCAGCGAATAGCCCCACGCAACCTTTCCCCGTTTTGTGTATTTCCTTTAAGATGTTCTCTTTCCTCACAAACTTAATGCCGGTGCCCCTCCCAGCTGCACCTTTTGTATCCACCACTTTTCCCATCATTCTTCCTCCCATCTCCCCTTTTCCTCCCACACCACACACATAGGAATGAAAATAGTTTCAAACCATACAGTTCAATCTAAAAGTCAAAAAATAAATGATGTCAAAATTCAAAACAACAAAGCAAAAAGAAAGAAACATAAAAAAAAAAAAAAAAAAAAAAAAAAAAAAAAAAAAAAAAAAAAAAAAAAAAAAAAAAAAAAAAAAAAAAAAAAAAAAAAAAGAAAAAAAAAACTTTTTCGGGTCATTTTTCACTTTCCCCTACCCCTTTCTAAAAATAGACTCATTTTTGGCGGGAAAACAGTGCTCAGGAATGTGCCGCCCTGTTTTTTCTTTTTCTTTTTTTTTTACTTTTCGACTTTTCCTTTTTTTTTTATATTTTTTTTTCTTTGAGTTTTTAATTAATTTACAAATTGGGATTCCTGTTTGATTTCCTCTAAAGAGAACTTTTCTTTTTTGATATTTATGGCACTTTCTTCATGCGCATGCAGATTGATTCGACCAACCCAAGTTATTAATTATCCGACATGATTCTTACTCCATCCAGACAGTACTTGCCTGATCCCATGCCTCCACCCCAGATGCTCAAGCACCGGAGACCTTCGAGTATCGCAGAGAGCAGTAGCGGGAGGCAAAAGGCGAACAGTACTACAAATGCTAGCGGGGGAGAATTTGGAGAAACGTCTACGATAGCGATTGAGTCTAACTATCAACACCTTTTGCAGCCTATTCGGGACTTGACGAAGAATTGGAATATTGATGTTGCGGCAGAGTTATCCGAGTACATAGCACAGATTGAGGATATTAATTTCACTTTTGATGGGGGGGAAACATGTCTTAATTTTGCTGAAGCAGCCTTGCTTATTCAAGGATCCGCCTGTGTATACAGTAAAAAAGTAGAGTATCTATATTCACTTGTATTTCAAACCCTTGATCTTATTATGAGTAAGCGTAAAAAAACGTGTAAAAGCTCCATAAATGATGACGGACTAGATGAAGATGCGGACAATAAGTACGGAGTAACTCCTGCTTTTTTGTTTTTAGATGATCTTAAGGAATCAGATAACATTGATTTGCCAGGAGGCGACTTGGGCAACAAACGAAAGAGTTTCCTCAATGTGCGCATGCCCTCTGCTTTTATGACAACCGAAAAAAGTTCTTTTGGGAACACTGGTGCTGGTGGTCTTGATATTATGGACAAAAAAGGTGAAGTTCTGGGAAATCGAAGCGATTTTAGAATGAATTCATCATTGATTCATAGCTCTGGAGCGATAATACTGAACGCTGCTGAAACTTTTGACATGGACGTTGGGGCAGAACATCCCGAGGCAGATATTGATATGGATAATGCCACTGGAGAAACTGAGGGGGGAATTGATATGGATGATAATGACAACGACTTTGGTGGATTTGATGAAGGCGGATTGGGTGACAATAATGATTTCGGGGGCGACGACTTTCAAGAGGCCCCCTCTATCCAAGACAATAGCAATACAAACACACATAAGAAAAGCGTGCATTTTGTGCCCACATTTGGAGTAGATGATGATAAGTCTAAAGAAGACGAAGATCCTTGGACAGTTCTCGATCCTCATGTTGATACGCTGACTTCAAAAAGGCCATTTCGAAAGGGCAAAACTTGGAGACTTCCCCGCTCTATTTTGGACGAAAGGTCGGATGCTTCTGTTAAAACGCCTTTAGAACCTATCTCTGTTTTTTGCTCTCGCATGAATTCTTCAAGCATTCGAAATGTATCTCAAAATCCACTCAAGGCATTAAAGTATCCAGAATTTGAGAAATTATTTTGCAAAGAAGCCAAGAGAAGGCGTGATGAAATGAAAGAAACCAAAGTACAACTCCTTAAAGATATTCAATTATCGCAAAACAAAGACCCTTATTCTGCACAGAATGAAGAGGAAGGAAATGGAGAAATACAGCCTTGGGACATTGACGGTGCTGCTATGGACGAAGATGATGACTTTGGTGATCAACCCGTCTTTGGGAATGAAGAAGGTGGTTTTGGTGGTGATGACGGGGATGTTTTTGCTGGAGCTGAAGATGCGATCGGGACGGATAATGCACCGGCTTACAAAGAGGTGGCTGAAGAATATAGCAATTACGAAGATATGGTGCGAAGGCATATTGACCAATTTATGACAAGTGCACAGACCTATGTAAAACAAACTCAGCTTGCCCAGAGGGTACAGGAATGGGAGAGTAGAATCAAGCCCATACTAAACGAAGAGGCTCAGCACCAGTCGTTTGATATTCGTGAAACAGGTAATTTGTTTCTAGAAAAATTTGATGATAAGCAAGTAAAAAGACACTCTAAAATGCCATTTGAAAAATTTGCCACGTCGAAGGAGCCATTTGAGATATCACGCATGTTCTTGGCCGTTTTGCAACTTGCAAATGAAGGAAACATCGAAATTTGTCCAGAAAAGGATGACCATCTCGGGATTCGAATTCTGAGCAAAGAGCGCAGATCATCAAGTCAAGAGGACTTTTATTAGTTACAAACCCCGTATACTACTACATAGCTCTTTCATTCCTGCTCAACGCACGTTTCCTTTTTGAAAAAGATCAAGAAACAGAAAGCACCCACCCACAATATAAATACAAATAAATACACTGCATTCACAAATACAATGCGCACAAAAACAAAGAAGAAGAAGAAGAAATTGACTATTTCATGAAGGCATTAGTGACAGCCTTTCCAATTTTAACGGCGTGATCGCGAAAGTTAAAGGTTCTAGAAGAGTACAAGTCTTTTTGGGATTCCACCAATTCATTCCCCTTTTTGATACATTCGTTGATTTCGGAAGCTAAAGTTGCATTCATTTCTTTGCTCTTCGCCTTCGCTATTAAAACAGATCTTTCAAAGTAGACATCGGGCAGCGTGATTTCATCTTCGGGGGCAATTTCACAAAACAATGCATAGTCATCCAGACACTTTTGCTTTTCATTAATGTGCCACGACGTTTTCCCCCTCAGATATAATGCTTGAATGTTCCCCTCCCACAATCGGACTGCTAGATCACAACCATAGCGTGCCTTTTCAGCATCGTTCAGCTTGGCAGACAACCATCCACTCATCGTCAACACACAGCTGGCCACTTCTTTTCCATAACTTTCCACAATACTGGGCTTAGTCAAATCCACCTCTGTACCCAATTGATCTTTCTTATTCAAGTACGTCTCCACAGTTTCTAATTCCCCGATAAAATCAAACAAGACCTTCAGAGCATCCTCTGCCTGATTCGAGCTCAATAAGAAGGCATACGTCACTACAGTGCTCAACACACCTGGCGCAGCCTTCAATCTATTATACACCACATTTGCTAATATATCTACTGGGAACTGTACAAGCGAGGAGAAATATCCCGATAAAATCACCTCGCTGAGCTTCTCAACCGCCTCTGCGTACTTTTCTTCCTCTGCTAGCTTGAATCCCTCCTCCCCGAGTACTCTGGCCTTCTCAAAAGACTCCCGCCCAAATCCCAACACCATGGCAGAAATCACAAAAAACAGAAAAAACAGACTCTAATAACAAAGTCCATAGAACTCTGGAAAAGACTACTGTAATTATTTAATATCAATGAAAATTGTGAACAACAATGAAATAACCACGTTTTCTTCCTTGTAGCCCCTAAAACTTGCTGCAGCCATTCTTTTGTTTTGCTGTATTTCGGGACTTTATTTGTGAAGGTGAATACTAACGAATGTTGACCTTATGATTTCCCATGAGAAGACTGTGAATGAAGCTTCAAGGCTGCAGACATTGTAAAGCTTCTCATGGCGTCCTCACGCTTGCCCATTTTACTGAGGACGTCACCTCGCAACTGATGGGACGATGCTTCTTTCCCTTCCATGAAAATAGCATGGTTAGCATCTTCTTCTGCCGCTTCAAGCTCACCGAGCTTGCAGAGGAGACTTCCCCTGTTGAAGTATGCATATGCAGCCTTTGGGTTCAAGCGTATGACCCTCTCAATGTCTTTCATCGCCCCTTCATAATCTTCGATACATGCTTTGCACACGGCACGATTCAGTAAGCTTGCCTCATCTAGCCTGTTGTATTTAAGAGACCGAGTGTAATACTCACAAGCGTGATGCCACTCTTTCTCTCGGAAATAAATATTACCGGCATTGAAGTATGCAAGATGGTAAGTGGGATCCAATTTCATGGACAATTTGTAGTCTCGCATTGCACTTATTTTGTCGTTCATACACTGATGTATTACTGCCCTGTTACACAGTAAGTCTGATCTCATTCCAATTTCAAGAGCCTTTGTCATATCCAAGTAAGCAGCAAAGTAGCTTTTCATTTGTAAATTAATTATTGCCCTCCCTTCGTAAGCCCTCTGACACTTTCCATCAACAGCTATGGCTGTGCAAAATTGGTGCCAAGCTTGGCGGAACTTTCCTTCGGCGTGAAGACTATTTGCTAGGCTGATATATCCTTCAACGTAATTTGGCTGAGTGTGAATGGCCCTAGCAAAGTCTCTGCGACTTGCTTCAAACCCTTCAGAATGTCCAAAATCCATGTACGTTAAGCCTCGACCTATAAAAGCTTCCACCATTCCAGGCTTGAATTTCAAGGCAGTGGTGTAGGATTGAACTGCTTTTAGTAGTTGGTTTGTTTTATGAAAGCACTTGCCCATTACTGCATTAACACTGGGACTTTCAGGGTGAATATCAAGAACAATTTGGGCGTCACATAGAGCATTCGTAAAGTCGTTCTGTTTGCAATACAGAATACTTCTATTGTGATATATAGAGACTAAGTTTGTATTAGGCTTCTCTGTCAGCATTAGCACCACGCTGTAATCCCGAAGTGCTCTTTTGTCCATACTCATAGAATGAAAGCATACAGCTCTGTTATAAAACGCCATTTCACACTTTGGTTCAAGTTTAAGAGCCTGTTCAAAATCTTGAATGGCTTTAAGAGGTTCTCCAAGTCTCCACTTCATTACCCCTCTTCCAAGGTACGCACGTATACTATTTGGCTGGAGCTGAATAGCATTGTTGCAATCACGAATTCCGGCTTCATAGTCTTTCTTGAGTTCATAATAGGATGCTCGAGTAAGATAAAATTCGAACGACGACGGGTCTATGTATATAGCCCTCGTCAAATCTTGAACCCCTTTAAGATTCCCTGTTCTTAAGCGACAAAGTCCTCGATGAAAATAGGCTAGCGCAAAGTTGTCTCGCAAAGATATTGCTTCACTAAATTTTGGAATTGCAGAATCATAGTTTCTCATTCGTTCATAACATAGGCCGTGATAGTAGTAAATTTCTGGAATTCTGGTCGCATCTGTTGTGCTGCGCGATAATTTCAAGCTCTGAAAAAAGTCCTTTACAGCTTCTTGATAATACCCTGCACGAAAACGTGTCTTGCCTAACATCAAATAAAGCTCAGCAGTAGGCGCTCTTGACACTAAAGTTGAAAACTCTTCAATTGCATCCTCGGGCTGACTAAGAAAGGAATTAATAATAGCTTTTTGTGCGACACTCTCTTCGATGGAGGAGGAGTTAATTTGCAATGCTTTTAGGAAATCAAGCATAGCGAGATCGGTGTGATGGCAACTAAGCAACATCCTACCTCTAAGCAAATGAAACATATGATCGTCAGGCTTCATGTGCAAAATTCTGTCGTAATCTTTAAGGCACTTTTCTGAATCCCCAAGCTTGCTGTATGCATAAGCGCGACATTTCAGTGCTTTAAGTGAGACTGGGTTTAATTTCAGACAGTCAGTAAAGGACTGAATAGCTTTGTCATATGCGTGCGACTGCTCAAGATGAACTAGCCCTATAAGTACAAGTGCCGTGTAATTATTTTTATCCAGTCTAACAACGTCTTTGAAATCTCTCAGTGCAAGATCAAATCGGCGTAGTTGTGAATATACTACTCCTCGATGCAAGTACGCCCTCGCGTTTTCCTCTGAATCATCGAGCAGAAGAGAAACGCTCAAATCCCTCACCGATTTTTTCTTGTCCAGAAGTCTAAGAAAGCCTCCGCGATAAAAAAACGCCTTGGAACAGTTTGGATTTAAGTGAATCGCGTAGGTCATGTCTTCTACGGCCCTCTTAAAGTCCTCAATTTTAGCGTACGCTTTTCCGCGATACAGATATGCTTCGACATTTGTTGGATCATTTTTCAAAACGTTCCCCAAATCATCAAGAGCATCCATCCAGTGTCCATTAGAAAAACTATACATCGCATGTCTCATTGTTGCCTCTAGGTTTAATGGGTTAAGCTTCATTACTTGCTCATAATCCCACAGGGCAAGGGATATTTCTCCCTCATTCTCGTACAAGAGGCCCCTCTGATAATAACTACCCGAATCCGTAGGATCGTTTTTTACAGCATTTGAATAGCTTGAAATAGCTAGCCTAATTAAGCCTTTGCGCCTTTGAATATCTGCTTTAAATCGATATGCGGTCCTGTGAGAAGGCTGGAGTTTCAAAACGACATCTAAATCATCAAGTGCCTTTAGCTCCTCTAGATTCAAAGAGTAGAGAATGTGACGATGAAAGTATGCATTTGTAAAACTGGGTTCCGCTTCCAAGGCCGACTGAACATCAGCAAAGGCTTCTTGTAGTCGGCCAAGCAAGCGAAAAATAGCAGAACGCCTCACTAAATGAAACAAATGGCCAGGGTCTTTCCTTTCAATTGCCTGTGAAAGGCGGTTAAGCTCGGAAATGTACGCATCTTTCTCTTCTATATGAATAATAGGCTTCATTGGGTTCCAGACCGTATCCACCCTATCTTTTGTTCTTGAAAGCCTGTCTTGTTCTGTTACAGGGGACATTGCTTCCTCTCCTGCTGTTTCACCCCCAGTAAGCGAAAGTCTATTTTTAGCAAATGGTGAAGAAGTTTCTGAATCAGTCATTGGGCTAATGGGGCTATTGGCAGTTCCTAAGGCCCCTTCATCTAATTTTTTGGGGGTTGCCAAAGCGGATTCTCGGCGATTTCTAGGCGAATGTTTGGAAAATTTACGAGCCGCAGGAGAGCCTCCCGTCACTGACAATATCCGTCCTTTCCTTTCCGATCTTCTCTCATGCAAAGCTTGTATCTTTGCTTCTTCTATTTCTTTTAAGCGTTGCTCTGTCAATTCGGCTACTCTTTCTTCAAGGGCTTCTGGAGAAACCTCGGGGAAAATTTCTGACTTTTCCAAAAGATTCAAAAAGGGGGAGGATGTACTTCGTTTAAGCCCATTCATTACTTCTTCGCTTTCTTCTATGATAATACTCTTTCGTGGATTATTTTTCGTGTTGATTAGCCTATTATACATAAACAATTCTGATTTTTCACTATTATGACCCGGTGTGGTTTGGATAGAGAACTTTTTCGTTTTTGGAAAAGACGAGTTTTGGGTCATGTTGCTCATTTCATCTTCTAATTGTTCAGTGTCCATTCGAATGTTTAGCTCATACTCTGTTGGACCAGAGTCTTGTGTCAGATCGTTAAAACTTCCGCACTTTCTGTTGATAGATGAACGTCTAATGATGGCACCCTCCTCAGACTCACTATCTTCATCTGCTTCTGCTTCTTTTTCTTCGCTGCTATCCTCCTGATCTGAGTAGTCTTCTTCGTCATCGGCATAGTCTCTATCAGGGTATAATACTTTTTTGACATTGCTGGGGGATGCTGCTATACGAGGAGGCGCAATTGTGGTTTTTAAACCGTCAATTAGATTAATGTCCATTTTCATTCCGGTAATTCCAAGTTCCTCATTCAATTCCGAATCCCCTAGTTCATCTGCTATGCCAACGACAGTTTTCCGTAATTGATCAAATAGAAAATTTTGCCTCTTCATCATTTCTTCTTTCCGTTCCAGCTCAATGTCCAAATCGCTCTTCAGCGGGTTTCTCCATTCAGGCAAATAGCTTTCATGAAAGCGGAAAGGGATTGTGGGTGGTTCTTCAACTTCACAAAAGCGGTGGATCTTACTCTTGCCCTTAACCGACATTCGGAAGTCTAAATTAAGTCCTGGGCTTTCCTGCAAAGGCCTTGCGGAGTAAAAATCCTCAAAACCCGCTTTTGGAAATGGATCAATTTCGCTCTCGTATGCATATTTATCTTGCGCTGGTCTTGAAGCTAGGTTCATAGTTTCTCCTTTTACTTTGAGAAGAGATGCCAAGCTGACATCGCTTAAATCTGAAAGACCATCATACTCAAAATCATCTCCACCTCGAAGAAAACTCCCCAAGTCTTCGCTCACAGCATCACCCTTTGATAAATTATCATACAAAGTTTCCTTTTTCTCTTCTTCAAAGCCAAATTCATTTCGCCCGCTCTCATCCCCATCTTCTTCAATTGCTGATTTTGTTTTCTTCTGCACAGCAACTTCCACATCATCTGCGCTCTCAGTACTGCTGCGGACTTCCTCGTCTTTTGCCTGATCTCCCGTGAAATTCTCTTTTGCTTTTGAATCCTTATCCTTTTTCTCCTTCATACTATCATCGGAGTGTATACTCTGTTTAGGGCCTTTATCTTCTGCGGCCTTATCATCGTTGGGTTCTTCGTTGATCATGACTCCGTCCTCAGAATATTTGGACTGTGCTTTTACTGAGTCATCCTCCTCAACCTTCTTAGCTTCTTGATTGCCTTTTTCTTCGCCAGCATCAATGCAGTCATCGGTTTTTTTCTTATACTTTTCTAGTTTGTTCCTTAATGTGGACGCATTCTCTTCGAAATTGGGCACATATACTTTCTTCATGTACGCAGGACGCTCTTTTGGCTCCATTGAAGAAGAGTTAAGAGCCAAATCTTCATCTGGAATTAATTCCTTCATATACACAGGCTCTTTTTGGACGCCACTAACAAAACTTTGATCATTCCATTCCCTACTTTCCAAGTTAACGCTATGTGCCTGATTTATATTCCCCTTGTATTTTTTCTCGTGTGTTTGAATGAGAAGCTTGAGTTCCTCTTGTTCTTTCTGCAGTTTTTCTCGATAAGACAATATAACGGACTCTGCGTTACCTATATCATCTGTGAAAATGGTTCTTTCTGGTGACTTTGACCTTTTAGTTTTCTTAAAGTCTTCAATCGCTGAGCTGTCGTCTCTGTCCAAGGAAACACTTGGTGGATTCCACAGTCTTGCGTCCAAAGGGATTGGAGAGGTCTTTCTACCTGAATTAATAGTAGTCCTTAAACTCTCATACGATATGATCTCCGAGCGATTCTTCTCTGCACATTCTTCGAGACGTGACGACTTGCCAATCATTACCACTTTCAGAGATGACTCCTCCTTTGCCCTGTCCAGTTTTCTACCCTTTTCTGCATCTGCACTATCCTCATTTGTATTCTTCTCACTGACCTGCCCTTGAATCAGACGAGTGCTGACAACTTCAAACGCTGGAGGACCATTCGCATGAGCTCCCGCTTCCATTTCGTCTCCAGTGGCCTTCCCCTCTTTAAATCTTTTCCGTCTATTCTCACCGGCTCTTCCCCGCTGAACAGATGGGACTGGTGCTGCTTCTTCCAAATCATTATTCGCAAAGAAAAGATCCCGAAATTTCCTATAATTGAATCAGAACAATATCAAGAAAAAGATGAGATTTAGGATTTTAACGTTTCATTAGCGGCTTTTTCTCTAATAAGAATTCAATCAAGAATCATAACTTACTCGATAACTTTTTTCCTCTCAGACGGCTTTTCCTCGCATTTCCGTATCTCTTCAAGGGAATTCTTCTGAAACTCTTCAATTTCTTTCCGTAGCCTCTGCTGTTCCCTTGGAGTACAGGTATATACAAAGGTCCTCCCCGAATGCCTCCCCTTAGGCTTTCGACCTTCATAACCGCTTTTGCTTTTTTCCTCCATCCTTCTCCTTCGCAGCTAACCTAACTAATCTCGTCTTATATTCGTCCTTAGACTTCGCTCCCCATCCTCCTCCTCCCCCTTTGTTACATGGATATAATAGTGAGATCAGTTAGAGCGGAAAAGAGCTGAGTAATTATGAAACAACGCAAAGAAAGAATAAAAAACCTGATAAAAAAACTTTGGCTCTCATTTTTTAGTATATGGAAAATTCTACTGTGCCAGAATTTTTTTTCTTTTTTATCATTTTTTGCGAGACTTTTTTTGCCATGGATGGTTTTTAATTTTTTTTTGCACCCGACTCGACGTCGCCAGCGAGTGTGATAAACCAGGCTTCAGCATTTTTCAAAGATTCCTTATTTTATTACAATCTTTGCGCATTTTTCTTGTTGTTTCTGTGGCCTTATGTACAGTTGGGCCCTCTTTATCTTGTAAAAAAAGGAAATACCTACTTTTCTTCCGAGGTTTAGAAGTACAATAGGCTAATAATAACTTGAATATGAATTATCCACTCTTTCAGCAGTTCTGTGACGCCTTTTTAATCTTTGCCAAGCGGTCCTTTAATATAGACATAGAAGCGGCGGCACTCGACGAGTCATCAGGCTTAGCGGATGGGTTGCTCGTTTGCTGTTTGAGGGGCTGAATGTTTAGAAGCTCATCTTGCGACGTAAACTTGGGGCTAACCTTAGACTTTTCAACTGATGGTGGTGCTTGGGGATTTTGATTTTGCTCAGGCTTGAGGCCGTAACGTGACTGGAGCTTTCGCAAACGTTCCATATAAGAAACAGATATATCGCCCGAGGCAGAAGTGTTGCTTTCAGGGGGGTTCTTCGAAGAATCTTCTTTTGAGGACGACAAGGCTTCACCTTCATCTTTAGCTTTCATTCTCTCTTGAACAATTTGCGCAAGACCTCGCTTAATGTATCCTTGAAAAAACTCTGAAGTTTTTGACATGTACGGTTTAATATCTACTTCAGGATGCTGAAGTTGGAAGTCATACAAATCTCTAAGACCCTCGTGTGTCTGCCCTTTGGAACCAATCTTGACAAAAATTTCGCTTAAATTTTGATTTAATGCAATGGCTGTCTCACTCTGTCCTTCTTTTGGGGAAAGCACCATTGGGCTATTCGCTTCAAAAGAATCGTTCCCTTTTTGCGCTGTCGGTCTGAAAGGTGTACCCGGTTCCTCGATCTGGATGTCTTCGATGCCCGTCGATGGACCTTTAGGATCATTTTCCTTTTCTAAGACTTTTAAAAACTGTTTGATATAAAGGACAACCGCACAATTGTCTAAATCATTGCTTGTCTGAATATTGACAGCAGAAAGATGTTTCAATATGTGCTCTCCTTTGAGTTTAACAAGAGAATGAATAAGAGTTTTGATTGTTCGCAATGGCATGTCATTCGCTCTATTTTTCCAGACTGCAGGGGGATGTGTAACTAGAAAGCCATGAATATCCAGAAGCAGAACATCCACATCAATAAATTCAATATCTGCGTCCAAGGACTTTGTAAGCTTCCAAAGACATTTCATTGCTAACTCGGCAAACTTTCCATTATTTTCGGATTTGGAAATTCCAACAGATGTTTTTTGCAACGTTTCAATAAGCACACTAAAAGTAACATTCCTATGGCAGTTTTCCAGTACTTTCAACATAAGCATATTCAGGGCCCGAGATATCTGCTTACCATCGTGTACGTCAGGAAGTTTGTCATCCAGCAATCTATGAATAAGCTCAGTCATCAGCTGATTCAGAGCATCTTTCGATACAACAAGTGCAAGCTGTTGTTTACAGAACAAATGCATTAACGAATTCAGCAAATGCTTGCAAAGCCTCACAACATTCTGCTCCCTTTTCTGAGGCGTAGTTGAGGGGCTACTAGCTTCAGCCGTAGGCATATTGGACACTTCATCAAAGTGGCGAGTAAATACTAGTCTGAGTTGAAGCGTGATCGCTATCAATAACTGGTCTACATGGCCTTTCATTGACTCTGACTTTTCATTATCTTTAAAAATCTCGCCAACTTGCTTAAGGGCATTGACACTAACATTGATCTCGGAACTTGTAATTTGCGTAACAAGATAGTCGACCGACTGGGATAGACGAACGTTATCTGAGGCTATTGTATCAGCCCTTGTAGTCTTAGTCCTTGCGGGAAGATTTGGTACAGGTGCATCAAATACATCACTATCACTAGTGGGCTGTAATTCTGGTACATTCTTATGAGCAGTGGGTTGCGGTGGCAAATTAAGTTGGTCAAGGTCAAGGGAGTACTCTTTAACACCAGTCTTTTTCTCTTCTGTTTGAAAGGCCTTCTTTGGCATGACAAGGGTTTTCTTCTCTCTAGCAGGAGTCATATTCGATCTATCGGAATTAATACTAGAGCGAGAAGTAGCCAAAGAGTCCACACTCTTGGAAATTTTACTACTGCGCTTAATTTTCTCTTCTAGTAGACCTTTGTTTTTATCAGAAATTGGTCCCAGGAGTTTCCATATATCGTCCTTTGATATGAAATAAGCTTGCAAACACGTATTCAAAGCAGCAGTTCTAACCGAATTGTCTCTATCATCGATATGCTGTGCAATCTGATGCAAGGCCTTTGCAGGGGTAGGCTGGCACACATCCAATCCATACCGCTCAATAAAGCAGCCCAATTCATCTAAGCATTCCGTTCGAGTACGAGCATTCTTAGACTTTAATCCTTCAGCAATATATGAAAATGTTTTGCTTGCAGGATACAAATTGCACAGCAATTTGAAAAGTCCTCTGACAAGCTTGCGTACAGACTCATGATTATCACCTACTTTTGTTACAAGGTGTGGTAAAAGAATAGATGCTTCATAATCCAAAAGTCTGTAATCCGAGCTGCTCAGAAGAAAGAAAGTGGATTCTAAAAATTCCAGTATCTTTAAGAGAACACTGGGATTTGTGTCGAAAAACCTAATAGTGACATACTTCAACAAAACATCTAATGAGCAAGTTAACTCCTTCATCATTGGGAGTTTGCCATCGTCACCACCTTTTGTGCAATCAATTAAAATACTCAAGGCAGTCAAATGATGTTTAAAGTCTTTGTGAAAGAGCATTTCGAACATACTCTTGCTTACGCAATGTTGCATTTGATCTTTCAGGGACACTATAAATTCTTCGCGCGGAGTGTCAAAGTTCCACTTGAGACTCTTACGATCTTTTTCTATTCTCTGAAGCTTTCCGTCATTAAGAGTTAGAGGAGGATCCGTCTCCTCGGGCTCCAGCTTAGACTTCGATGTTAAGCTGGCAGAATTGACTCGGGCTTTCAATGATGTCTTCATACCAACAGCACTTCTACCTCTTTTGATGGTTGGTGAAGCAGCAGAGCTCACAGAATTGGACTCACTTCCTTTCTCCGACGCTAAGCTTGATACAGACGATCCGGTAGGTTTAGGCTTTACACTTCCTTTGTGCTTTTCAAGCATTGCCAATATATTGTTCTTGGAGCCAGTTTTAAGATCTTCACACTTTGAAGCACAAACAGAATAAGAACAAATTTCCACAATTCTCGGAAGCACTTTGACCGCGGCCTTTCTTGTATCTGCACTTCTGTCTTCTAAGCATAGATACAAAGCGGAAATGAGTGCAACATAATCACTTTTAACGGGCTTCATATCTGCAACAAATTTAGGTTCCAGCCAAGTCAAAAGTTCTTTTCTCAGAGTTGAATTGCCTTCCAGTAAGGCTTTGCCAATATAATCCCCTGTAATCCACTGGGAAAGAGGGACATGGGTGTCCCAAGCATCAAGAGCACTAAGACCGGCGGTTCTGACCACAGCCTTGCTATGTCCCAAAGAATTAAGAAGTTTTGTTCCAAAGCTAAAAAGATGCTTAGATATAGGAGGTCCCATAGCAGATGCCAAAGTCCCGAGCATATTTAAAGAAGAAGCTTGGATATGCATATTACTATCACCAGTCCGTGCTTTCAAAACGGCCACTAATTCACCCAAATTAGGTCCAATTTTCTTTTTGCATGAAGGCCCACACACAAACTCGTTTAGTTGTTCCATAGCTTCACTGCGAACTTTCCAATTAGAGTCCTGGAGCTCTTGAATAAGCTGAGAAGGACACTCATTACCTAAATCCACCCTTGGAATTAGGTCATCTATGGAAGTAACATTACCATCTTCATCTCCATCGTCATCTTCCACAATATCGGCCCCTTTCGCAGCGATCGATGCGATTTTCTTTTTTTTGGCATTATCTTTTCTAGTGGCTTCAGGAATTTCTCTTCCTCCATATTTCGCAATTTCGCCATCTAAAGTCGACAGTAACTGTGGTTTTAAATCTTCAAAAAAACTTCGAGTACTTGGACCGAGATGAACGTGGAGAGTTACAGCGAGGCTAATTGCACTCTTGCGGGCAACTGGCGAGGGTTGGTTAATTCCAAATATAACAAAGTTGACAACTTCTTTCGGGTCTGCTTTCATACCAAAGTCATCAATTGCCGAAGCCATCCAGTTACAGCATTCTGAAATCACTTTTGGGTTCTTGCTTTCACTCGCTGTCGATACTAGTTGTTTAACCACAAACTTTAACGTCACATTTTCAGAAAAACAAAACAGCGCCTCCCGGGAATCTTTGTTGAGTTTAATGTCCCCAATCTTTTCGCAAAAGAATGGAATGGCACAGCTTGCAACTGCTTTGTTAAAATCTACGGCCTCCGATGCCAGCCAGCAAATGACTTCAACCATCTTCTTCGCTATTTGAAAGTTATTTTCCTTCCAGTTCTTGGAGCTTTTTCTCATGTAGCGTACATAGAGCTCAGACCGAGGACTGTCTTTCGTCTTGATGTGATTAAAAAGGGCCTCGTAGCCTGCCAGGCGCTCCTTCCACGTTTCACCGCAAAGCCCATTCAAAACCGACTCCGGGACATCTTCTTTAAACGCTTCATCAATCTCTTCGTCAGTCATTTTTAGAGTCTGATTTTCTGGCTGTGCAGTGGGAGCTTTAGAAGTGGACTTAGGTGCCTGCTTCTTTAACAACGGCACTTTCTTAGGACCACCAATCGCCATTGATGTCGCTGCTCGTTTTAAAGGCACAAGGTTGGCTGCAGAAGCAGCCTGAGTTTTGGTCTCTTTTCCAAGAGAAGCCGTGGAAGATGACAATGCCGTCTTTTTTGGCTTACTCTGTTTGACACCCTTTACGACAGCAGCATCAAAAGAGGCTCTAACCCTAGCCTCTTTCGTCTTGTCAACCTTTTCCAGATAGCCAATTACCGGTTTTTCTCCTGTCGTCTTCATAAAAACCCCAAACGCTTCAAAAGCGTTTTCACGGACATTCGGGGCGCTGTCTTCCATCTTTTTCACAAGGGTCTCACCAACAGCACCCAGCTTTGCTTTTGGTACACATTTTGCTCCGGAACGGGCTAAGCACTGGCTGAACCAAGCTAAAGTCTCTGCTTTCACGGACGGATTTTTGTCATTGAGACATTCCAATATATCGTCCAAAAACGGCGTAACATTCCCCTTCGAGTCATACAAGGCTTCTAACGCACGCTTCAAAGAGCTTATTACACTAACCTTTTTTTCTTTAAACTTCAGAAGCAGCGGACAAGTAAATATATCGGCATAGCTTGAAAAGTCTTTTCGAAGCCCTCTCGCTATAGCATCTACGCAATTTATGGCCATGGTAACCACTACCACGTTGCTATCTTTAGAAATAACCTTCTTGAGTGCCCTCAAAATATCACCAAAATCTCCCGGAACAATTTTAGGTACATTGCACACTTTGTGTAGTTGCTCCAGCGCTTCCTTTCGGGTTTGCCATTTGGTCGCTACAACGTCATCAAAAAAGGCATCAGTGACACTACTGAGCACATTAACAGGGTCAACAAACGATTCGATTTCTTCTTCATCATCCTTTTCCTCTTCCTCTTCTTCTTGTTCCGCATCTTCCCTCCCTTCGGCAACAAGCGGCTCTTGTTTCGGTTGCTCTGAGCGCAAATATCTCAATGGGGCTGGTTTCTTATTAGGAAGAGATTCAAAACGGGCATTAAGCTCTTTCTGAACAACTGGCTTCAGTTCATCAAGAGATTTGCTAATAACGGACCCAAGCCATTTGTACAGTTCAATAACGAGAGAACTTGCAGCCTCGCGCACATTCTTATCAGCATGGGAGAATATCACTGGAATTTTTTGTACTACAGGTTTCAGCGTAAACACTTTGGAACCAAAGCTAGCAAGGGCAATAGTCATTAGATCTATGCACGCCGTAACAACCTTTGGCTGTTTGGCAGTCATCCCTTTCAAAATCTCCTCCACTACTGCATCCCCTCGTTCAATTTCTATCAACATCAGGCAAATATCAAAAGCCTTGAGCTTTGTCTTGTCTCTTGCAGAAAACGCCTTTGTTACTAAACCCGACATAATCTCCCCCGCAGCTCCTTTCACACATTCTGCATTTTCTGCAAACACAAGAACAGCTCCAAGTGCCTTATCAAGGGCGTTTGCATTACTGTCTGTTACCATTTTTTTTAGGTAATTTACATACTTGCTAAATTCGTCAGACTTGGGATCGTCAATCTGACCAAAAAGTTTCGTGCATTCTTCATAAGCAGAATTTCTAGCTTTCCAGCTTTTATGAACTAAGCGATCTTCCAAGGGAATTTTCGAAAAGTCTTCTTCTTCTGCCATTTTCGAACAAAGCAACAAATCAAACACTCGCTAAGTTTTAATACCACAAGCAGATTCTATGTTCTCACAAACCTCTACACTTTGATATATCCTCTTGTTTGCAAAAAAAAAGAAAGCACTAACAATACAAAGCATCCAACTAATCTATCACTAATGGGAAAATTACATTGATCAAGACATGGAACGCAACGACAAAAAGAAGAAAGGAAAACCAACAAAGTACAAACAAAAGAAAACAAAAAACAAAAAACAAAAAAAAAAACAAAAAAAGAGAAAGAAAAAAAAAAGGAAGAAAAAA
>PDIM01000082.1:100045-111029 GCA_002811675.1 Ichthyosporea sp. XGB-2017a | reverse complement strand
TTTATCGATTTGTGATTTACGTTTTGTTTTTTTTGATTTTCGTTTAAAGAAAAGAGAGAAAGAACAAAAAAAAGAAAAGAGATTGAGATTTGTAATAAGCTGCCTTATATTTTGTTTGGGAAAAAAAGAAGTACAAAAAAAAATGGTGAGTCTTTAGATTTCCAAATCCTTTTCTTGTCCTTTTTAGTTTTCGTTTTGTTAAAATCAAAACTCACCCGTCTAACTTTTGATTTCTCCTCACTAATATTGTTTTTTTTTATTATTTTTATTGTTATTAAGTCTGCTGATCCATCTTCTGATCCCCCCGAGCTGCCCTCCTCGTCTGTCCAAGGCGCGCCCGAGCCCCTGGAGGAACCCTTTCGGGATTCCGGGGATGAGGACGGGGAAGAGGCGATTGAGGACAATCTCCCGGAGAGAGGGGAAGGCGAGGCGAGGGTGATTGCCAATGAGGAGGAAGAAGGGGAAGGGGAAGATCTGTTTGGGGATGAAATGGAGCGAGATTATCGCGCGATTCCTCACCTGGATACGTATGATGCGGCTGTGATGGACCACGAGGAGTATTCCCCGATGGGAATTGGAGAGAGACGGAGACTGGAGGCAGCCATGGACCGCGATAGGAACGGTGGAGCGAGTGAGAATAATAATAATAATAATGGACGGAGAGGTGACGTCCCCGCGGCCATGATGTCTGATAGCGATAACTTTGAGGATGATATGATGCTGAGTGAGGAGAATGAAAATGTGGCGGCCAAGAGGAGACGTAAAGCGGAGCAGAGTCACAATAGCGATGTGGATATGAACCAGTCTGGAGGAATGTTCTCCACCCCCAACAGCGCGGCTGGTGGGGGAGAAGGAGGCACTGATAATTATAATATGATGACCAGTGATGTGGATGATGATGATGAGGATGGTGACTATGACCTGTCGACTCTGGAGAACAGGCACGGGCTCTCTACCCGTGACTGGGTGATTATGCCCTCCAATCGGGAGAAGATTGGGAGGTGTTTTATGGATTTTTTGCAGAACTATACCGATGATGATATGTTGAACGTGCACGCGGATCGTGTGAGAGCCATGGCGGCACAGAATGGCGAGTCGTTGGTGATTAAGTACAGGGAATTGGTATTTCATTACCCCTTGTTGGGTATTTTTGTGGCAGATGCCCCCGCTGAGATGCTGAAAATCTTTGATGAGAGGGCCAAGGTGTTTGTGAAGATAATGTTCCCAGAATATGAAAAGATCCATGCGGACATCCATGTGAGGATTAGTGACCTCCCCGTATCGGATCATCTCCGCCACATCCGCCAGATTCATTTGAATAGTCTTATCAAGGTGTGTGGTGTGGTGACTCGACGCACAGGTGTGTTCCCCCAGTTGCAGTATGTCAAATATGACTGCACCACTTGTGGGATGGTCCTGGGCCCCTACCAAGAGGATGCTAATAACCCGAGCAGCAGGCAGATTGACGCTTGTCCCCAGTGCCAATCACGAGGTCCATTTACAGTAAATGTAGAGCAGACTGTGTATCGCAACTTCCAGAAGATCACACTGCAAGAATCCCCCGGCACTGTCCCTGCCGGGCGATTGCCGCGCCAGAAGGAAGTGATTCTGTTGTGGGATTTGGTGGACTCTTGCAAGCCTGGTGACGAGATTGAAGTGACGGGAATTTATCGCAACAACTTTGATACATCTCTGAATCTGGCCAATGGATTCCCGGTGTTTAGCACTCTTATTGAGGCAAACTACATCAAAACGCGCGAGGACCAGTTTGATCAGTACAAATTGACGGAAGAGGATGTGAAAGAGATTCGCGAGCTGGCAAAGAAGCCGAATGTGGGGGAGATGATTATCAATGCGGTAGCCCCGTCGATCCATGGTCACAGCGATATCAAAACTGCCATTGCCATGGCCATGTTTGGTGGACAGGAAAAGAACCCCGGCGAGAAGCACCGCATCCGTGGAGACATTAATGTTTTGTTGTTGGGTGATCCAGGTACTGCCAAATCCCAGTTTTTAAAGTATGTCGAAAAGACTGCACACCGTACTGTGTTCACAACCGGACAAGGTGCCAGTGCGGTTGGTCTGACAGCATCTGTGCGAAAGGATCCAATTACACGCGAGTGGACTCTGGAAGGAGGTGCATTGGTATTGGCGGATAAAGGAATCTGCTTGATTGATGAGTTTGATAAGATGACTGATCAGGACCGGACGTCCATTCACGAGGCCATGGAACAGCAGAGTATCTCCATATCCAAGGCTGGTATTATTACGTCTTTGCAGGCTCGTTGCTGTATCATTGCTGCCGCTAATCCCATCAAAGGCCGATACGATCAATCTTTGACGTTTTCGCAAAATGTCGAGCTTACCGAACCGATTATTTCTCGTTTTGATGTGCTTTGTGTGGTGCGTGATAATGTGGACCCGATTAAAGACGAAGAACTCGCGGGATTTGTGGTTGACTCTCACATTCGCCATCACCCAATCAATCGGGAACAGTTGGAGGCGGAAGCTGCACAAAATACCGCCTCAGACGCATCCGCTATGAGTCAGGCTACTCTAAAGAAGTACCTGTTGTATGCCAAGATGAATGTCCGCCCTAAGCTGCACGGTATGGACCAAGACAAGATTGCCACCTTGTATGGGGAGCTTCGTCGTGAATCCATGCTGACAGGAAGTATCCCCATCACTGTGCGTTATGTCGAATCTGTTATCCGATTGGCCGAAGCCCATGCGCGCATGCATCTCCGCGAGTATGTGCGGGACGAGGATGTCAGTATGGCGATCCGGGTGGCCCTTGATTCGTTTATTTCCACTCAAAAGTACTCTGCCAAGAGAGAATTGCGCAAGACGTTCAACAAATATCTCACCTACAAGAAGGACCACAATGAACTGCTTAATTTTATTCTTCAAGATTTGGTGCGCAAGGAGACGGCTCTTTACCGAATGCAGCAGCAAATGGGAGACCGCGATCCGATGGATGAGCAAGACGTTGTTGAAGTTAATCTCCACCTGTTTGAGGAAAGGGCCAAGCAGATGCAAATTAATGACCTGACCTCGTTTTTCAATAGTCAGACTTTTAAAGGAACGTATAACTTGCTCCGCGCCGAGAACAAAATCATTAAGCGCATGTTATAAAAGTTAGATACGCACTTTTCTCTTTTTTTATTGTTTTCGTTGAAAAGAGGAAAAGATACAGAAAGAAAATGGTTTCTTCCCAACACTTTATTTTCCAAAACTATTTGTAAAACAGCACCATCGTCTCTTTTGCCTTTTTTTTTTGTTTTATACCAAAAAAGAAGAGACATTTTCTTTCCTGTCATTTAGTTTAACATTTTGCATTTTGTTTTCAATTACCCACCGTTGTTCAAGTCAACCGCCCCCTTTTCGTTTGAATAAAAATACTGCACACATACTTTAAAACCCCAAACGCTGTACAAGCAAAAGATGACAGGCACCATCTATTTTTTGAAATCAAACCTTTCCATGGCACTTTTTATATTTCTTTCCGGACCCACACGGGCAGGTTTCATTACGACCCACTTTAGCACCCAGATTAACTTTGGTTGGCCTACTCGAGCGCAGACTCACCCCACCACCTGCTCCCCCAGGACTCGGCAAAGAAGGGGACGGGGTTGTTCGTGGAATCTTCGCTTGCTCACCCACTTGTTGCTTCTGCATCATCATTCGAAGCGTAGCAAGATCGTCCACATGAGTTGGTATGTGCGGGCCCATGACTGGGGAAGAATGATGGCCTAGCTGTGGGGAGGACTGGGCACCGCTGTTGTAATTACTGCTATCTGTCCTGTCCACCCGGGATGCGGGCGTTGATACCGGTGTTGGGATCAGCTCCGCGGCTTCCTCGGGGAATTTTGCGCGGAAACATTTGGAACAAAGATTGCGATACTGGGGATGACCAAAAAATCCGCAGCCATTGTCGCACAGCCTCGGTGCACTGTCACGCGCAGAAGAGCCACAGTCGCCCGTGGCAGAGCACGAAGATGATGCCTCTACGCCAGCCTCGTCGCTCTTCGGACCAGTATCAGATTGTGGGTATATGAGCAAAGCATCGCGTTCCTCATGTGAAAGCTTACCAAAACCAGAGATTTCGCACTGAGCTTTAGTCAAGTGAGGGTGAACACGCTGATAGAAAAGAAGGTAGGCGCCGGATTGTGAGTAAACCTCCCTATCACTCACTTCTTTTACAGTCTCATCATCAAAACAGTACCAGTCCTGCAAACGATCCTTACTATTTGCATGAGGATTATTTTTGTTCTTGGTTTTTTGATTGCTGCTTTTACTTTTAGCATTGCATCCATGCCCATTATTGTTAGTACACGAAGAGTCTAATACACTTTCAAGATTTCGGCAGTATGCTGTATAATGTCCAAACATTGCCATATTATTCAATTCATGATGCGCCACAACACCATACAAACGATATTTATACTCTTCCTCCTCCTCTCGGTCACTTGCAGCCCTCCCATACACAGTCCGCTGCATAAACCTGCGCATATCCAATACCTCCGGGTACTCGATAAACTTGCCTACTTTTCCAAACAACCCCACCCGGAACCGCTTCAGATGCAGAACCATCACATTGGGGCAATCAAACACAGTCAGCTGCTTGCGGGCCCGAGACTTTACCCCGCAGTGATCGCACAGATAGCGATTATCCCTGTCCAGTCTCTCCACCGCAGTGAACGCCTCGAGTAGCTCCACCACAGAGTCTGTGGCGTCCGTGAGATCCAGTGACAGATCTACAAATTCGTCATAGGTGACAGACTGGGTGCTACAAGCGGTGTTCCCGCACACAAGCCTGCTCTCAATCACCCCCGAGAAGAGACTGTACACCCCAGTAGACGCCCGTTCCCTTTGCGAGACACGCAGCCTGGGTAGACCAGAGAAAGATGTTGAAGATGATGATCTGGAATTTGATTCCTCCTTGTCCTCGCTGTGGATATGATGCTGCACCCAGGCGTTGATTCCCTCCAGACAGGACATTTGGAGGGCTGCGATAAGGCCCTTGAAGTATTCGTGAGCATCCTGTTGCTCACCACCCCCAGGAACCTGAAGGAGTCGTTCATCGCCCTCTTCTTTCTCTTTATCCTCTTTACGAAGCCCCACCAGGGCCTCCCACCAGTACTGGTGTTGGTTATTAATATCCACATCACCCCCATCAACCATATCTCCCCCCACCCCCACTGGACCAGCATTGCCCTGCACCTGCAGCTGGTCCCCCAGCAGATACGGGGCAACCATAGCCATTTCCCGGGGCACCAATGATGCAGGACTTGTGGACCTGGACCCGGGAGACTCTGAATCCATTGCACACGTGGCGAAGATAGAAGAAGAAGAAGTAGCCGTATAGGTGTGAAGGAATCGCTCAAAACAACAGGCAAAGCAGCGCAACTCTTGTTCTTCCCTTTCCTTATCACAATAACCATCCACGCGACTTTCATCGCCCTCCCCGAGCTGGCCCTTCTTCCAGCTGGTGGGATAATACCTTCTACACTGGTGCAGCAGGACTCTGCTGATACTCTTAACCCCCCCGTCCCTCCATATCCCTGCCCCGTACAGGCCATACAACGGGACCGTGCGGACCAGACACTGCAGAACACTATTCATATAACACGTGTTCCCTACATTAACCAGCCCCAGTACTGAAGAAGAAGAAGAAGAGGAGGAGGAGGAGGGGGACCAGGAGTCCAGGACACTCTCCTTCTCGCATAGTCGCATGTGGATCTCCCTGTGTGGATACGCGTATCTCCCCGCCACACTGGATGCCCCCCCAGCCTCCTCCTCCTTGTGATTCACCACCAGGGGCCCGCTGAATAGCTCCTCGGGGGTCTTCCCGCAGTCATAGCGGTGGCCAAGCAGCCAGTCCTTTTGTTGGCATACATTGTTGTTGTTTGCACAGTAGAAGCGGACTTTGCAACGGCCACACACGGACTGGGACGGCTGGAAGCAACGCACACACCGCCCGTTGATAATCACCTGGCGACCATTGCTAGGATCCTTTCTTTGGGATTTTGATTTCGTCATTTTGCTTTTAACAAATCAATTCAAAATTCAAAATTCAAAAAAAAGCAAAAAAAAAAAAAAAGAAAAAATCAAAAAATCCAATGACAAAAAAATGGGCCAAACTATTTTTAGCCTCACCAATTGGTGGAGATCCAGATTCCAGTGGAGTTTGGTAATCCTCGCACTCCTCTGTCAGGTCCACCTAGATGACTCTCCTTAGGCCCCCATCCAGGCTCTGAGGCCCCCTGGATGGCAAATCCCCGGAATAGGACACTTGGGTTGAGTGCTGCGCCATTGACCTCATTGCTTTGAGGCAAATATGGGTGTCTACTCCTTGTGTGACAGTCTAGTTTAGCAAACCAGGAGGCCAAACACCCCGGGGACGGTCACTGTATAGCCCCATCTGTGTTCTTTGATACTTAACTGCAAAGGGGCTCCCAGGTTGGCTTTAGGGCGACTTTTTCCCTTCCTGGACAGGAGAGTATCCTTAACTTGTCGTTAACTATTGTCTATTGCGCGCAAGTCAGCAACAGCTTCTCGGCGGATTGGCACACACACACTCGCCCAATCTGCCTGACCTAACTGATTCTGCATAAGTTGCACGACAGCTGCGGGAATTCATGCGAAAAGTTCGGTGAGGGGGGAGGTATTTCCAGGCAAATAGCTGCAAGATAGACATTACAGCTAGCTAACACCCTGCGGGATAGACATCTAACACCCTGCGGGATAGACATCTAACACCCTGCGGGATAGACATCTAACACCCTGCGGGATAGACATTACAGCTAGCTTCCCTGGGGTGTTCTTCCGGGGACACTCTCCACTTTTGTCCACGTGAGCAAAACAAATGGACATGGAAACGGATGAAAAAAAAAGAAAAACAAAAAAAAGAAAAAAAGAGGAGGAAATTGAGGAATTTTGAATTTTAAAGCAAAATGAGTTTTTCTTTTTTTGGGGCGATCGTTTTGTATCAAATTGTCCATACAAATTTTAATTCCCGGGCGAAGATTTATTTTATTTTTTTTTATCTTCTTTTGTCTTTTTGAATTTAATTCTTAAATTCTAATTTATTTTTTTTTTTTTTCATATATCGTTTGGTCTTTTGATTGATTATACATTCTTTACATCTTATCTTCCCGTGTCTTTCTTTGTCTGGCAGCAACAACCATAACACAAATGGAGGGTGAAGGAAATGAGAATCTCCTAAAGGGGTCCTGGAAATGGAACGCCGCCACAGCAGCGCGTGCCCGGGAGGATGGCATCTTCTTCCAGACGGGGAAGTGGACTGTGCGGGAGGAGGATCAACTGTACGGGAATATTGACCGGTACCTGCGAGGGGTGGAGGGAGGAGAAGAGGGGGGGGCAGGAGGGGGGAAGGACCAGGTGAGGAGGAGATTCCAATCTGTGTTGAGTGCCCAAAGAAGGGAGAATAAATCCACAGTGCCGAAAGGAAGAAGGAGAAAAGGATCCCGCAATGAAGAAGAAGAGGAAGAAGGAGAGTCTTCCTCGTTGGCGTTCTGGCGGGAGATTTCTCGGGGGATCCATCGACCCTTGCTTGGAGTTTACAAACACGTGTACCGGAGATATGGGCCGGGGACGGAGCGGGCTGGGGAGGAGTACAGCCGGGAGGAGGATGCAAAGCTGCGTGTGCTGGTGGGGAGGGTTGGACACCGGTGGGGGGAGATTGGGGAGGAGTTGGGGAGGAGTGCAAATTCTGTGGGGGATCGATGGCGGGTGTTGAGGGAGGAGGAGGAGGAGGAGGAGAAGAAGAAGAAGAAGAAGAAAGGGAAGGAGGAGGAGAAGAATAAGAGGAAGAAAGGGAAGGAGGAGGAGAGGGAGAATAAGAGGAAGAAAGGGAAGAGTAGGCTAAGGACAGAGTCAGGGGGTAGTGTGGATGAATATGTTGTGGATGAATATGTTGGAGAAGGGGGAGGAGGAGGGATGAGTGAAATAGAGGAGGAGGAGGAGGGGGAAGGAGGAGGAAGGAGTAGTAAAGTTAAAGGGAAGTTTAGCTGGAAGGAGGATGTGAAGCTGCTGCAGATAGTGGAGAAGGAGCTTCTGCGTGGAGAAGATACGGACAGGGAGGAGGGAGGAGAAAAAGGAGGACGAAAAGGGATGGTGCGGTGGCGGTTGGTGGCGCACAAGATGGCTGGACGCGGAGAGAGGATGTGTCGTGAACGATACGAGACATTGGTGAGTCGATATCTGCGGGTGCTGGAGATGGGCAGTGATGATGGAGGAGTGAGTGGTGTTGATAGCCGGATGAGAAAGAGAATAGCGGAGAGATGGAAGGAGTGGCAGAAGATCAAAGAGGGTGGCGGGGGTGGACGAGTGGTGATAGTTGACCCGGAGGTGTTGCTTGGTGCAGGAGGAGGAGGAGGAGGAGGAGGAAAGAAGGGAGGGTCTCCACAGCACAAGATGATAGCTCCACGGAGATGGAACCAGATGGGGAAAGACGATGATATGGAACTGGTACGGCGTGTGGAGCGGTACGGAGTGGCGCTTTCCAGGCGTGAAAAGGCGCTTGATTGTGTACTTGCTGGGGCAGGAAAAGGAGGAGGAGCAGGAGCGGATGTGTACGATATCGAGTGGGATAAGGTGGTGGAGGGATGGATATGGCCTGGCAGAGTGGCGCGGACGCATTGGAATCGGATGCGGGATCGTGTTTGGGCAATCAATGAGGCTGTGGAGGTGCCCCCTGCTAATTACGAGAAGAAGAGGAGAAGGAGGAGGACGAACAGTGACAGTGTTGGTAGCGGGAATGAAACAGATGACGGTGCCGAGGTGGTCAAAGCCACAGAACTGTTGACATTGACAGAGATGTGCAGGTACATACGTTGTGTGGATCTGCCAAAGAGGAGGAAGGCGAATAGAAGATTGCAGTTTGATGGCAATATGGACGGAACGAGGAAAAATAGCGCCATGGAGGATGGAGATGAGGAGGGGGAGAATGCACACAAATCCCCTGCCAAAAAGAAAGGAAAGTCCCCTGCGAAAGCGAAAGCAAGTCCCGTGAAGAAGCAAGCGAAGCCGAAGGAAAAAGGGAAGGGTAGCCGAGTAGAGGCAAAAGATAGAGAAGAGACGGAAAGTGACGATCCTATGAGTGACGATGAGCCAAGCAACGGGCAACGGATGTGGAAGCAGGGAAGTGCAGTGACCAACAGCGAGACAGAAGCAGATAGTGTTGACCAGAGCAGCCCTCCATCCCCAAGTAGAAGTGGCGGTCTGCTGACCCTGGCCAAGGCCGCAAATGCTGTACGGAGGGCATCGCTTCAGAAGGAGGGATGGCACAGTGCGAGAAAGGTATCCCCAATGAAGCGAGCTACTGTAACCGTTAAAAGAGGGGCAGCTGCTGAAAAGAAAAGTGCGAGTGCTCCAAAGAGGAAGACACCATTAGGCGCGGCCAGTACTAGCCAGTCAAAACATACTGTGGAACCTACAGAGGAGGAGACGGCAGAGGATGTGGAGGACAAAAAGAAGAAGCGAAAGAAAAAGAAGAAAGAGAAGAAGAGAAAGAGAGTGGAAAGTGCGGAAGGTGAGGGTGATGGCGATGGTGGCAGCAAAAGGAAGAAAAGAAAGAAGGAGAAGAAGAAAGAGAAAAAGAAGGATAAGGACAAAGACAAGGAGAAGAAAAAAAAGAAGAAGGATAAGTGAATGTCCATCAGACAAAGAGTCCACTCGTATACAATACCAAGTTTTATTTCACCCTGATATCTACAAAACAAAACAAAACAAAACAAAACAAAGGGGAAGCCTTTTCTTATTAACGTATTACACAATAAACGAAATATCCAAACATATGACCCTTATCTATGTATCTATAACCCGAGGAAGGTGTGTGCAGCTGCAGTGGACTATGGTGTTCTCCTAAGGGATGCAAATAACAAGGACTGGGGACCTCCTCAAATGTAATTCTCCGCAGATGGGCGTACTTTCTTTGGCTGTTTCTGCAATAGCCTATACCCATCTCCTCCTGTGGTTGTGTTCTGGGCGGTGCTATTCACTCCATCATCACCCTTTCCGCTGCTTGCTTTCGTCATGAGTTTCCGCTTCTTGTTCTTCTTCACAGGTCTCGCTTTCTTCACAGCACCATCCACAGTCCCCTGGTCAAGAGAGATGCTTCTTTTCTTTCCGCCACCCCCCCTTAATTCCTCCTCATTGTCTTTCCCCTCCTCCCCCTCCTCTTCCTCCTCCGCTGTTTCCTCCTTTTTCTCTCGATTCCCACTCGCCCTTTTTGTAATCTCCTTCTCTTGCTGTTTCTTAATCGCCTCCCATCGCTCCTTCATCACTCTCTCCTGCGCCTCCACCTGCTCCAGCCGTTCATTCAACAATAAAATCATATTCTGTACTTTGATCATCCCCTCCTGCAGAACCGCCGCGGTGGGGAGACTCAATAGCGTCTCCGGCTTTACGAGATCCCCCTTTTGCCCCTCAATCTCCACCCCCAATTGATAACTCGATATCGCATTCAGATCAAACGTGTACGCGTCCCTGATATCGTCCAGATCCCGAGCCGTGGTGCGGTACACCCGCCCCAGAAGCTTCCCACACGTCGCACACTTGATTGGATTATACGTGGCGCCACAGTCAGGCGCCCCTTGCTGCAGCACCGCCTGTAGCTTATCCCTCTGCACCTCCACCGTGCCCGTGTGCACGGGGATGGCTGTCAGTGATATCGTATTGAGGGATTCCTTCGCACACAGCCAACTGAATGAATCCCCAACCACAGACCGGCACGAGCACTGAAACACGAGGGGATTCATAACTCCTTCTCCCCCTTCTTGCTCTCCCTCCCTCCCTGTCCCGGGGTCCTGTTCTGCACTGCCCGGCACCATGATGGACTTGTGGCTGCGGTGTGTGTGTGGTGGATTAAGGACCCACAGTAATAATAATAATAAAATGGATTTGATTAATAAACCAAAAACAAAATGATAAAATAACAAAAAAAAATAAAAATAAAAAT
>PDIM01000082.1:88148-98836 GCA_002811675.1 Ichthyosporea sp. XGB-2017a | reverse complement strand
TGCTCTTCCGATCTTTACAAATCAAAAACAATAAAATCTGAAATCGGGAAAGAGAGAGGTGAAAAGAAACAGAAACAGAAAAGGCGCAGAGGCAGTGGAGGATGATCCGAAGAGGAGATGACTACAGACAAGATGTGGCCCTCACCATGTCCATCCCCTCTTCCTCCTGCTCCCTGCTGTACACCCCACCACCCTCCTCCCCAGTGACAGTCTCCCCGAGGAGATCCACCCGCCGGCTGTGTGCAGACTATTTCCTCTTCCAGTATGGGCCCGAGGAAGACGAGGAGGAGGAGGAGGAAGAGGAGGGTTATGATTTGTTACAGGAGAGGGTGGATCCCTACTTTATGACCACTGGACTAGTGTCGGCCAGGGAGGGGAAGAGGAGGAGAAAGAGGGAAGAAGGGGAGGTGTTGAGGCGGAGGAGATCAAGTAAAAGGGCGAGTTTAGAGGATCAGAAGAGAGACACTCCTCCTCTTTCATCCAGTGTAGGGGAGGGTGTGGATTATAAGTCAGGTACGGGGACAAAGACAAGTCAGAAGAAGGGATTATTTGTGACTCCTTCTCACACCAACCCCTCCTCTGGACTGGATGGAAATCATAATATTATTACTATTAATAATAATAGGTATAACAATATGTCAAAGCATATGAATCAAGTGGGATTCATTAAACCAGTGGAGCCTTCCACCTCTTCTTCTGGTTCTTCGAGGACTCCCCTATCCCCCTCTTCCTCCCGCTTTGTAGCTCCTCCTCCTCCTGCCTCTGCAACTTCCTCCACGTCTAATGAAGTCATTGAAATTATCGATCTGGATGCGGATGATAAAAAGGATGTAGTCATCCTTGATGACCCTGCTGTTGTTGCTGTGGAGAGGAAAAGAGGTCAGAATAATAACAACCACGGAGCTGTTGCTGCTGGAGGGTTGAACAGGACAAGTACGGCTGGAACTGGCTCGTCCTTTACATCAAATGCCTCCTCCTCCTCCTCCTCCTCCTCCTCCTCTTCAAGAGTGAAGCATCGAAAAGGCGGTGGCAACGGTTGCCGAAAATCCAAGGCAACTTCTGGCTCGTCCTCCTCGTCCGTTTGTTCCGGCCCTCGTGGTGCGGGTCAATTGACTCTTTTCCAGGCATTTAAGAAAACGGAGCAAGAGGCTGCGGTGAAGATCATACCCTGCCCTTTGTGTGGCCGGTCAGATATCACCTCTTTGAGGGAAATGAGCGCGCATGTGCAAAATTGTCTTGTTCAGACGTCCGCTGATATGCAAGCTGTTGACGATGATGACCTCTCTGAGAGTTAAAGTAAATGGTGACAGACACACGGCGGATGGTTCTTGAATTTCGTAATTTATTAACTCTGCGTTTCTATTCATTTCGCTGACTTCCCCTCCCTTACACAAGCTCGTAGTACTTATTCGTGGTTGGGTCATAGTAACAATTCAACATTGGGTCGTAAAGAAGATCCAGCTCATCCCCTTCTTCATCGCCGTCCTCTTCATCTCCAGGCACCTCTCCCTCCCCTTGGCCATCTCCGCCATGGCCAGTAGGTGGTCTTTGGATCAAATATTCTTCCTGTTCTCCTTCGCTTTCCCCTTCTTCCCCTCCGAGCATCATCACCACCTCGGGCCCTCCTGCCCCCAAGGACTTCACCACATCAAGGCCTTTATCGGGCCGGGCTGTGGGGGTGGTATTAGTTTGCTTCATAGCATCAACCTTTGAGGACAGTGAGTCACTAGACATGCTTCTTTGCTGTGAAGATAATAAAAGCGAATTTTTGTCATACCCAAACTGATCCATTTCTTTGTCCGCATCACAAGTTGGTTCTGTTTTTTTGACAGGCGACTTTGGCAATGCATTGCGTTTCTTCCCTTCCTTCGCTGCATCACCAACAACAGCGGCTTTAAATTCTTGAACATCAGACGATGTATTCGCAGTCTTGCTACCTTTGTTACCAGACACAGTCGAGTGCATCACCCCGTCCTTCTTCGAGGAACCCGCAGAATTTAAAGAGCCTCGGCTGTTGCTGCTATGGCTGCTTCTTGGCTTGGAATTCAATGATGAGGAATTTGTGTTTTCGCTTTTCATGTTGCATTTATCCCCGATGCCATCCTTTCTATTGCTCGTACTGGAAGTAGTAGAGGTATTATTGTGAAGGAGACTGGGTACAACAACGGGGGGGGAAAAGGACTCTTTACGAAGGCTGCACATTAGCTCCGATTGCGATTCCCGCACACGAAAGTTTGTCGTTTCTGTGGTGTTTTCATTTCTTTTTCGTGACGATGTAGCACTGTTTGTCCTCTCGCTTGCATCGCTGCAGCTGCCACGAAATGACGACCGCACGAGCGAGTCTGAGTCACAGCTGCTACTTCGACCACTGCTCCCAGAGCCAGGTTTGCTATCCCACGGGTTCGTTTCACTAGATTCTTGCACACCTCCTACCGAGGAATGTTCTATGTCCATTGCTACTCTGGGAGAGCCTGGCGCGCGACGACTTGCGTTACCAGCGGACCCTCCCTTTCTTCTTTCGCCTGAACAATAGGCTTTGTCAGGGGACTGTTCGCCCTCTGATGCAATTTCCTCTTTGGCATTTGCTGTAGGCACAGCTGCTATTTCACCATCAAATCCAGTGCCAGTAGTGCAATACTCTCTTTTCATGGCATCGGGATGCGATGTGATTCCAAGTCGTGAGCGAGTGATATTCGTAGATGCCCCCATTGAGTCTGCACTAAAATTCCCATCGTCGTCAATTCCTTCTTCGGTATAAAAATCGTCATCTGTAAAGGATGCCCTTTCTCGGCCTCTTATGTTCCCTGTTGATTCGGTAGGTCTTTCACTCGCCTTGGAGTTCCTCAATTGTGCGGCCTTCGAGTTAGCAATTGAGCCACTTTGTGACTCAGCTTCAAGTGCCCCGGTAGATTTTGACGTTCGGTTTTTTGCTCTTATACCCCCACTCCCTCCTCGCTTGACCGATCGACTCTGAGTAAACTTAATAGAATCACTAACAGTAATTTTCGCCGGGCTAGCAATTCTTCCTGAAGAATCAGCCGTAACAGAATTGACACTGTTTTGGACTACGTCGGTAGACCCCAATTCCCTACCCGATTCAATAGTATCATTGGAGTCATGTTTAACCGTTATAGAAGGGTCTTCGGTCGTTGTATCGCAATGGAGATCTGTTTCTGTTTCGCTTTGATGATGAGAGGCGCGAGAGGAGGATAACAATACGGCCTGGGGTTGGGACTTAAATGTATAAAGACCCGAGTTCCTGTTCCCAGTACTCTCATTGTTCCCTGATGAGATTTTTTCGTTTCTGTGCCTCCCTGTAAATGGAGAAGATCTTACTCGTCGCTGCTGCTTCTTTTCCCCTTCCGTTGACCTCCTCTCTGCCCCCAGCAATGCCGCACCTTGCTTCTCCGTATTTAAACCGTCCTCCAATCGATCACTGTCATACCGGTCGCTTCGATACGGTATTTTCTGTGTTGGTGCGCTTGTAATTCGAAACCCACTGGGCACCGACACTGATGCAGCTTCACTGACCCTCTTTTCCTCTTGAGCGTAGTCAGACAAAGAATCCTTGATGTCACTCATACTCTCTTTGCCTTTGGATTGCATAACTCCACTGCGGCACAGAACAGGACTGTTCACCATACAATCTTCATCCTCCTCCATGTGGCTTTGCCTCATAGAAGACGAAACGCTCGCATCGTCGTGGTGTTTACAATTTTCTTCATTGGCTAGCACTGCACTTGCAGACAGTCCATCATTACTTTCCTCTTTGGAATTAATTTGCGGTCCATCCATGGACGCGCTCACAGATGAACAAACTGAGTCGCGCAAGGATTTTCTATCCACATGTTTGATAGTGCTATTGACATTTTTCAGGCTACTCACAACGGACTTTTTGCTGGCCATTACCGCGCGGCCCATGCCTCCTATTGGGTCGTCAGATGAGCTGAAGACTGATGAACTCGATGATTCGATTACTGATATCTTCCCCGATTTTACTTTTCGAGTCGATGCATCAGCGCTAATCTGTTCCTGATATTCTTGTTTCACGAAATCTTCCTTTTCTATGGGTTGCTTAGTCTGTGAGTTTAATGATGCAGCAATATCCAACCCCTCGTCCACAATTTTTCGCTCCCCATCACGTGCAAAGCGCTGCTCTCCTTCTTCAGGCTTCTCATATTCCCCATTAGCAATCGCCTCCTGTATTTTCTGTCCACTCATACAAAGCTCATTATCGGCATCCTTACGGACATCCTCCCCCAGCAATCCACTCCCTTGCCTTTTGGATTCATGGTAAATTTGCGATAGGCTTTTACGCTCATCTTGTGCCCCTGGCTGAGTGGTGCTTTTTGCGACAGACGAAGCCCTAGTACGCAAATAGGACGCTGGGCGGGAGCTAGCCGTAGACTGTGGCTTAGAGGCACTCCTTTGCTCAACAATGGAGCTATTTCTACTCCCAGCAGCACGACTACTTGTCACAGTCCCCTCACGCCCCCCAGACTTAGCTACACTGCCACTGCGACTCACAGTTGCTCGGCTTTTCCTCTTCATCCCAGACCCTGGAGGTGTTGACGCGGTAGTATGAGCGTGTGCACTGCTTGCCCTGGACCCCTTTGCACTCACAGTGCCATCTCTTCTAGACTCCTGCCTTCTTGCCTCTTTCTCCTTCTCCATATTCTTCTGGGTAAGCCGCACCTGCATCTCCTCCTTCTCCTGTAGGCGTTTGAGAACACGCTCCTGATTATGCGGTAACTCGTCCAGGATTGCCTGCCCATACTCCTCCATCATCCCACCATCGCCTGCCGCCCCCGGAGCACCGCGTACTCCTTTACCGGCAGGCCCTGTAGCTGATGGAGCCGGAGGCACTGGAACTTTTGTCCCAAACGCCAAATGCATGGGCCCTTCAGTCCCATTCAGGACCTTATTACCACCTCCCCCGTGTGGCCCCGTGGACCCTCGTCCCCCGCCTTTTGCGCAGCTGGCCCCGACCGTTGCTTGTCCCCCGTGTCGGTGGCGCTGCTGATATCGCAACAGAGCCCCGGTGTTGATAATCTGCGTCACCGAGTCGACCTGGTTAGGCAACCTCATCTGCCTCGGAATTAGCTCCAGTCCACACATGTACATATCCTCCTCCTCCTCTTCTTCCTCTTGTTGATTCCCATTCCCTGGGTGCATCTCCCCGTAGTGTGGGTCCTTGAGAGTAAATATCTTCCTGATGCGGCACTGCCCACACACAGCAATGCAGTCCAGGATGCGGAATCCGATATGCTCCCCAAAGCTGGCCCGGCAGAGATTATCAAGGTCGATGCACATGTTATTCCATACATTGCGACGAAGAAACCCAGTCACGCTGATCTTTGCGTGCAGTTTGTTGATGGAAGTAGTGCAGGCTGTGCCCTGGTTGAGGTGATTAGTGTTCGTATTATGAAGGGGCTCACAGTCCCCTCCCCCTGCCCCGGTGCTGCTGCTTGTCTTGATGGTGGTCACCAGTAGTCTTCTCTTTGTCCCCGAGGTATCAGTGATGCGGAACTCGGCAGAGAACTCCGCCCCATAGTGGATGTTTACCTGGAAACACACCACCGGGTGCAGCAGGTGCAGTCCCGGGCCCGACACCCCGGTGCGGGGCAGCTCCAGCACGGGGTGTTGCTGGTTACTGCGACCATCTGCTACATAGACAAAGGACTTCACCTGTTTATCATACACCTTCTTGATCAGTCCCCTCCCAGCTAGCTTGCACTGCCATTGATGAGTGGGATTGGACCCTTGCGCACCAAAGATCTCCAAGTGCCCGCTCCCTTGGAAGGTGTTTTTGTACATGTCCAACTCTAGAGTCTAGATCCCTCCTGTACGATAACCACTCACGCACACCCGCTTGTTTTCCTTTTCTTTACTTACAAATCAAGCAAAAAAATATTTTTATGAGTGATCAATTCCACAGTAGCTATTTCAAAACACAAAAAAAGTATTGATTTACCCGAAATTAGAAATTAAGAACAAAAGACAAGCAAAGAAGAGAAAAAAGGACAAAAAGTAAAGAGGAAACTTCGGGTGGGGTCAAGGGCACTTGAAATTTCCAAACTCAGAAGTCAGCGAAGGCGGGAGAGGACATTCCAAAATAACCACGTGTATCCCTCGGTACCTAATTGTGTGTATCTAGACCTAACTACAGTACTAAAGCCTACAAAGGCCATTAACAGGGAGCAGCCAATCAGGGGCAAGGCGGATACCATTCTTAGGCATGTGGTTGGCTGTGTGCAAGATCCACACCATAAGATCCTTTCAAGAGTTGTAGTGATTGGCTGACAAAGAGCATAGAAATAGTCCTTTTGAACAGTTTTGATTCGTGACTGGACCATTCTCTTATTTGCGTCCTATTAGTAATGCATAAAAGAAGATAAGCAAGGTACATGTGAATAAAAATTGTAATGACCTAAAGGTCGGCTCGCTCGCCATTTTCTTCTTTAGAACTATAGATAGTAACTCAAATTCCAGGAGCCAATCGATGAATGCTTTGCTCGGTGCTCCTCGTCACACACACTTCCTCGTCGCTGCTTCATTTCATGACCATATGTACTATGTAGTACATACACTATGTAGTGTGGTATATAAATAGCTTTTACATATATAGTACCAAGATTACATTATCGCAGATATTGCCGGTTGATTTCGCAGTCAAGGACGACGCCTTGATCTTTCTTTTGCGGAGTATTACTGATATTTTAAACGATTCTCACACAACTCTCTCACCGGATTTTAGATCAAAAAATGGTGCATCAGGTTGATGGTAGTACTGTAGCGCATGCGATGAAGGAGAAAGATTGCATTTCCGTGTACGTATTGGGTAAAAAGTATCCCCATCAATGCAATAATACTCTATAAGCTATCATGTGAGCTAAAGAACCCCCTCTCAGCTGATGCTTGAGGTACTGATTGATGCTATGTAATGTAACTAGGTGCATAGCTAATAGTACAGTAGCGGGTATAGTCCCTAGTAGCTACAGTTGTAGCTTGTATTTCATGTGCTGCTTATCGACTATTTGGTCATGTGAGCAAGATTTAAGTGCTGGGGGATATTTTGCGTTATTTATAACGAATCAAGGCGTATTGATTTAGTTTTGTTTGTGGTGTTTATTTATTTTATTCTTTCATAAAGGGGAGAGGGAAAGAAGGAGGGAAAAAAAAGCGGGAGGTGGAGTCGAAGTTTGATTATAAAAAAAAAAAAAAGAAGAGGGCAATTGAGGTAGAAAAGAAATCATTGTAAGTGAATGGAGCGGAAGGAAAGCGCCTAGGAAGTTACAGATTCCAAGCTATTGTACAAAGAATTGGGTCAAGCAATTGAGAAACGGAGAGATTGATAGACCATGCCGGACAGTTGTAGTGAGACGCGTCCGCGAAACTGGAGCGCAGCCTCCTCAACCGCGTCGTCGTCATGTTTGGGGGAGCATATGTCTGTCGGCGGGACGGGGGAACAGCAGGCTGGAATGAATGGAAGTGGCGGGTCAAACAGTGTGCTAACAGGACTGGTGCGTAATGCGAGTTGTCATTTCTCTAAGCCTGAGCGTAACTACTGTAATCTAGAGCCAGTGCAAGGGTTCCTGCTGCTGTCGCTGAATCGGTCCTTGTTTGCACAGACTGGGAGCACCCTGAACAGGGTAGAGGTATTTCCCGTGGAGAAGCATTTCGAGCAGAGGACCTTCACAGACTATTCGCTCTCGAACAAGGTCATGCGCAGGGAGCGGGCATTTGAAAGGGAGATGATTGTACTGGAGAGAGAACAACTGGAGGAATATGTGCGGATCGCTGAAGAGGGTAGTGACAATTCAATGGCATCGTCGTGCTCATCGTCACCTTCCACTTCACGGTGTTCCAGTCGCCGCCATAGCTGCCAGTGTGGAGATGAGATTGCTGCTGTGGATGGCAATGATGGTGATACAGAACAGCAAATGGGGAATAGTAATAAGGATAATGATAGCAAGGGGTCAGCAAGCTCTCGTGGGGTATCGGCGCATAAGAAGCAACAAGGGGATACAATTGTGTTGAAAATTCCATTCTCACATTTGATAGGGGAATATGATTATGGGTCACATTTATTCGGGCCTAAGGGCTTTGGGGAGATGAACAGGGTGTTTATGACTACGTCTACGAGGTTTTACATACGCACTTGTATTTATATCAACACACCTGTATCTACAGCAGGAGAGGACGCAATAACATCGGAAACTTCCAGCGTGGATCCGGACACTAGCAATTCTTCATTATATCTACTTGCGACTCAGACTGCCTCCAGTGAACAACTGCCGCGATCTCCCAAGCAAGAAGTGCTCAAATTTGCGAAGGATTCGGAGTTTCTGCGGACTCTGTGTAGCTCCGACAGGCGATTTTGGGAAACTGTGAGTGTAGATGATGAGGCATTTGGTGCGGGAGGATCACCCAAGGCACAGGCCACTGAACTACTACGAGAAGAGTACATCCAGATGGGTTTAGCCCTAGAAAAGTACGTATATAATCGTGGAGAGAAGGTGCAGTTGCGAGTGCGTGTAAATGAAAGTTGCGCGAAGACGGAGCACTACCTTCTTCGTAAAGTTGTGACACAATGCAAGCAGCGAGTTGTTCTCCGCTTTCGTGATGAGCGCAATCAAGGAAAATGGGTTGAGCGAAAATTTACAAAGGTACTTGGGTCGAAGAAGTTTGTCATGGCTGGACCAGGCAGTACTTCCTCCTCATCACGCCGTCGTACACGGGCGCCGTCGAGAGGGGCATTAATTACATCCACCATCCCCAACACATCTTCGATAGGAACGACTACAACCCCGTCGACATCGAAAAGCAAAGCCACTTTCACATCCCGTTCGCGAATTCAGGAGCACTTTGACAACACCGATGTGTTGAATCTCGGAGTGTCGTTTTCTCTTCGAATGGAAGATATGGCACGATGCAATTTCCGATCTGCACCCTCATCTGTGTCTTCTTCTCATCATACCAACAGCTCCTCTAGTTCCAATTCCGCACCTCGAGCGGGACTGTCTGCGTCACGTAACATGGGCAGCAGCAGGAGTCATCAGTGGGCTGAAAATGGATTTAAAAAGGGCATGGGACCACTGACTAATAACCTGCTTGGGCAGCTGTGTTGCTCAGGGGCATGTATAGAAGATGATTCTACTTTGTGTGTAAGCATTGGGTGTGACTATGTGATTGAAGCCGAGTACTACTTTACTACGGGGCACTTTGGAAAACTTGTAAAGCGTACACTTCAAGTGCCTTTTGTGGTGCAGTGCGCCCCTTGTAAAGTTCACGGAGATGGTTCTCCATATCTTCCACCAACCCCGACAAGTGATCAACAACAAGATGTTATGGCCTCATCGCAAGAGGACCTGTACAACTCAAGATCAACTATGAATTCTTCAAGTGCATCAACTGAGATTTTGATTGCTCCGTCGAGTCCATCATCATCAACTGTCGAGTCTACGTGCAATAGTTGCGTAAAGAGAGGGCGCGCCGAGAGTATCAATTCTATCGCGTCAGGAGTAATCTTTGATGACAATATCAGCATCGATGGCTCCTTCTGTGGCTTTTGTGAAGATATACCAAAAAGAGAGCGCCGCTGTTCCGATGACCAGAGCATGGGAAGTGTAGAAAGTACAGAAGCAGAGGGCGAACAGAAACCTGACAAAAAAGGCGGTGAGCTGGAAGTGTCGCGTGAGTTTGTAGCAGAGACAGAAAGAGAGAGTCAGGAACAGAGACACATTGGCGAGCAAACAGAAACCACACTGAAACAAGAGGAACCTTCTTGTGAGGAGGCGAAAACTGAAAGGAAAGAAATAGGACTACATGTTGAGTTGTGCGCCAACTATGATGAGCAAGACCATCTATGTGGCTTTGAAGAATGCTGCACTCCCCGCCAAACACCCCCTTCGGGATGTGATGATGATGTGAAGGAGAGCACAGATTCCCTGATGGAACTCGCGAGCCGCCTGAGTATCCGCAGCACTGCCAGTTGTGGACCTCTGTGTGGCGGGGGAGAGGTTGATGCCGTGAGGATGGAAGGGAAAGAGAATATGGGAGAGAATGCTGAGGATTATGTCCACCAAACCAGTGGTGTGAATAGGACTCTGCACGCCCGCAATAGCATCCCTCGACGAAAAGTGAGCATTGTGAATCTGAAGGGACAAAAACTCAAGTCCCTGTCCTTGAGTAGCAACTCTTAGGTACCTGAATATCCCTTTGGCAAATAATGTACAGACACTGAGGAGAATAAACACAGCTGCTTTTGTACTTAAAACCGAAACAATGAAAAGAAGAGTTGCAGCATTATAATAAGGTGTGAGATTAGATCTGTTAGTTATTCTCAAAGTTATTAGGGTTACAAGGACCCAGTTCACAGATCTCTTGTAGCCCCATTTCCCACAATAACGCTCCTTGGTAATAAGAACAAAGGTCAAAACACAAACTAAAGCAAAGGACACCATGTACAGGGGTACTAGAGACTAGAGTGCTGCTGTGTGGTTGGTGTTGGTGAAGAAACTGCACATCCTAACAAATCCACTTGTTGCCTTGTTGGTTTGAAAGAACTTTGTCCATTGTGTATTTTGGCTTTGAGTTGACTTGTCTGGCTTTTATTTGTTTTGTTTTGTTTTTTTTTCTTTTGTTGTTGTTTTTTTGTTTCATTGCAAAAAAAAAAAAAAAAAAAA
>PDIM01000082.1:68610-87153 GCA_002811675.1 Ichthyosporea sp. XGB-2017a | reverse complement strand
TGCGAGTATATAAGGGCACAACTGAAGGACACTGAACAGAAAAGATTATCGAAAAACAAATATAAAAATTCAACTTAAAAATCATTTGATTTACTTTGGACTTTTACAAGCATTTGACATATATATATGGGGCGACGTACGTCGTAGCTAGCTCATGCAGGTGTGAGAAGCTAGGCTTCTAGTTATCACGCTCAGGGGGTTCCATCACATCTACGGGGTATTGAATCTAACCATTGAATACCACGGAAACCACTGAACCAGATCATGCTTCGTCAGTGAGGTCTCACTCCCTAAACTTCTCTTGCTAACCCTATGAATCCACGAGCTTTTCACACAGGGCGCGGCCCTATAAACTCTACTTCCAGCTTTAAATTAATTAAAAAAAAATATTAGTTTATTGGCTGCATGTCGGCGCCGCGCCCGCGTCGCTCTTTCGCCAGAAGAAGTACAGACCTAATGTCTACCATTGCCCTTTTGATTACCGCGCTCCAGTTAACATCGCACACTTCGGGGTAAGCAATGTCATGTTCAGAACTTAATATCTTTAGACGGGAATTGTTCTTATGCGTAAGTGGGACTACAGGACCTCCATTCATGCTAATGGACAGGTATATTTTGCCAGGCTGAATGTTATAGCCAATTCCTACTCCATGGTCACATACAGGACCGAATCCAAAGTTCGTAATACTACCCGAGCCACAGTTAGATGTAGAAAGGGCCCAGACAGAGGTTTCCTGAAAAACGCGACTGCAAAAGAAGGGTACGTCGTCGTTCGGAAACTCTGTGTTTGCAATAGTTTTCAAACCGAGAAGATGACGGTCTATGCCTTCGCCATCTTTCGCTGCTCTCATTCTTTTTTGATGAATTTGACCCGCCTCTTTAAAAAATCGGGACTTGTCTTCTACACTAACAGATATCCTATCAAACATCTCGACAAATGTTTTAGACTCGGATGAAACTGTTCGAACGGTTTCTGTCCTGCCATGAAGAAACTTTCCCGTCAAAGCAGACTCGTACGTAGGAGGGCAAAAGCCTAGTGCTCGGTAATAGGCTAACTGAAAAGAAAGTTGAACAAACGAATCGGGGCTCACTCCCGCGCTTTTAATTTCATTGGAACCCATATGATCTATTACAACTGTTCTGCAAAATGCTTTTTTCTTGTATTCCGCAGTCATTTGGCTACATATGTCCACCAGCTCCGAGAATCTCTGAGAAGTTGGCTCTTTGATCATAACACTTTGTACCGTAGAATTGTGGCTGTTGGATCCAGACACATCATACCATTCCAGCTTATCAGGTTTGTTCGCTATAATATCTTTCAGTATTTCCGTACTGTGCTTATATACATAATCGACCAGAACCAACGAAGTTTTTCCATCCCCAGATGCGTGTTCCCAAAGGTATGAAGGTTGAAACTTTTGCGCATAGTGTCCGTTCTTTGTACTAGTGGATGGGCTGTGGAAACGCCACTGGTGCTTATCATACCATCTTCCCGTGTCACCAAACAACGCGTCTGTGCAGTTACCCTGCGTTGGCCCCACATCACTCTCAGATACTACAAGGCACGCACTTTGTATATGCTCCAGGGTTGATCTATTTGCTTCGTCAAAACTACAAAGTTCCTCATACGCCTCGTGCCAGACATCCCTATGAACGCCCGTGAACCGTGCGACTTTAGCGAAAAAAGGCTCTTGCTTCTCATCGCCTTGTTCGGGCATGTGTTTACACTTCATAAGGTCTTGCCATATATCAAACCAATCACGGGGCGTTCCATCATCATTGGCTACATCGACAAACCAACCATTCCCTTGGGTATCAATAAAAAGAATATGTTTCAAGTTGGCAAGGTCCACGTTCCGGTATTCAGATGTTTTGGAGTTTTGACTTCGACCATATTCCCACGGCTGATACGTGACAAGCGCATCTTTTTTCGCACCGGGAATGCGGCTGCAGTTGAACAGGCGGGGGAACTGCGACATACACAAATAACTGTTACGCTCTTGCTGCACTGGGATCTTCTCATGCATTAACTCATATCGGAATTGCATTGCACAGTGTAAGTATACTGCAGCTTGAAGTCTTTTGGCAGCGTTGTGGTAACTTCTCCAAGCCTTCTTACCATTATTTTCTGCGAATACAGTTTGGGGAATCTTGTCACTGTTTCCGATAAAGTAATAATTCACATTATAAGCACATGCTTCTCTGTAGCCAAGGTAGCCTTCGTCCCACCACTCCTCTAACCAGCTGGGATGTTCTTTCTCCTGACGACAACGCTGTACTAACCTCTCTTGGAGCTATATTGTTCCCCGTGAATTGGAGTGAACACGAGGATAATAAAAACAGACATAAGATTTGTAAATTAGAATCCGGGGAGAACGGTAACCTACAATTAGTCAACGCACTACAATATGGCGCCTATTCTTACTCACCTTATGTGCAATATTGCTTGCCTTGAAGTCGTCCACCAGTGCCGAAGAGTCTTCGTAGCGGGTAGGCGACACGAGCCCCTTGATGGATTTCTTATACTCCTCCAATGTCTGCTCCAGTTCAGGCACTGGAAGGCGAGGAAGCGTGTGCTGTTTAGAAAAAGTGTGCTTGCTGTTTTTTTGCAGCAACAGCGCACTTTGTTTGGTTATCAGCAACTTTTGTGGGGCTGCACCTACTGTCCATTTCCCATAGCCTACCCGCGTCAAGGGAACAATCCGTTGAACTGACCACTTCATAACTGTAACTGCACTTCTTATACAAATCGCAGCTGATACAACACAATATGCAGCTGCTTATATATATCAAAACTCAAAACGCCAGCAAAAGAACTATTGAAACTGAGGATGTGAGGACCTGTAGATTGGAGTCAAAATCAATAAAAACACACAACAGTTCTAAAATACACACTTATCCGCAACAACGTGTTGAGTGGTGACACTGGTGGTGTAGAGACACCGAGAGTGCTAATACTGCACAGTTCACACAGCTGTACACCCTAAACTATACACCGAGGAAGAGGAGGAGGATAATACACAACCACTCTCCCTCCTACACATGAGAGAGCTACAGCGAGTCCAAACCCCACAGGCCACCACCACCAAAACCACAACTATGCCTGTGTTGCTTGTAAACTGCTTGGGATCTACTCTAGTTGGCTATAGCTTAAGACACACAGGGAAGAGTCAGGAGCAGGAGTTGCAACAAACAAAGCACGGTGGAGAATGCAGCAGCGACATTCCTTGCAGCACCACACGCGATCTGTTCGTGGGGTGTCCTTCTCGCCCGTGTATGCGCATCTCCTTGCTTCTGGGGGCTATGACGGGCTTCTGAATCTGTACAATGCCCGCTCTTCACAACTACTACGGTCGGTGCCTATGAACTCGAGCAGCGGAGATTCTGGAGAGCAAATGGCGGCCCAGTTTGGGGATAACAATATGCAGTATTCCGTCGCCTGGAATCATGTTCGCAATATCAATGCTGTGCGATTCACATGCAGTGGTGACCGGGTTGCGGTGTGTGGCTGCTCTCGTCTGCTACAGGTGGTTGATGTGGAGAGTGGCGGTGTGGTGTGTGCATACAAAGGGGCCACCTTTAATGGGCCTGACAGAACCGCACTGGGGGCTGTGCCATTCAAGGTGGACAATATTGAGGCAGTGGGGGGTAGAGTGGCCATGGGAGAAGAGGAACAGAGGGGTGGCAGGGAGGGGTACCAAGGAGGAAGACAAAGGAGAAGGAGGGTGGAGGACGAGGAAGAGGGCCGGGAGTTGAGCATTGAGGAGGAGCGTATGCGCTGGCTACAATACCATCGCTCAATGCTTCCGGAAGATGCTGACTTTGTCAATGGGGAGGGAGCGACACAAAGCGGGACTGCGCATGAACAAGGATCGCCCATGGAGGGGCGGGAAGAGCAATCGAGTGAAACACGTCCATGGAGGAGGCGGAGGTGGGCTGAAGAGGATATGGAGGCCCAAGTGGAGAACATTTCTTTGGGGGATGCTCTAGTTTTGAATACAAATCCGCAGGTGGATGATAGCACGAGCGGGCAAAACGAGTCAGAGAGCCTACCGACGGGGAGGTTCTTCTCCCCACTTGCAGCGAGGACGTCCATGACCACGGGCACGTCTACAGACCAGCCCTCCCGCAGAGCCCGGCAGGATAATGCCGAGACTTCTGAAGTGGCGGGGTCTCTGCCATCGGGGCCTGCTGATCCCTCAGCAGCGCGTGAAGATGGCCTTCTGGTGTGTGCAGACTGCAATGGAAGAGGCCTTAATTTCTTTGATATGCGAGTGGGGCGCGGCCCGATCAGAACCATGCCCAATGTGCATGGGGGCATCTTGCGTGATGTGTGCAGCTTCCATCCCTCCTGGGTGCAACTTAGCCTGACAGATGGCATGGAGCCTATAGCCCGTCCAAACATACCCACGGTGGTTACAGCCAGTGAAGATGGAACCTGCAAGATTCTACGAATAGACGGTCTCGTAGTTCAGTCCTTTGATATCAACTCTTCCGTTTTCTCGGTAACAGTCACGCCTGAAATGAAACATCCTATGCCACTGCACTTAGCCACAGACATCGAGCAGAGACGTGCAGCATCCCAAGTGAGCCAGCCAGTGCGCAGTTTTGCCGGCCAGGACCACATTACAGCAGCTTATGACGCTTCCCGATTCGAAAGTGCCATTTGCTTTGGGGGAAAGAAGTTGGGGATAATCAGCAAGGCGAGGGGATGTATCGAAGAGACATTCGGAGAGCATGAATCATATCCTGTTTGGAAAGCTAGATATACGAGCAATGGCAAGAGACTATATGTAGCCGATGATCAGGGCGTGCTGAGACGCTATCTTCGCCAAACGGGCCCTGAAGGTAGTAGACATGTTGGTGACGGTATTGTGTATTCCCATAGTGATGATATTGAAGATATGGCCATTTCGGTGAATGACGAGTATATTGCCACCGCATCTCAGGACCGAACTGTAGGTCTTCTGAAGATAGGAAGCCCAAGTCATGGATGCAGTGACTATGGTGAGCTGTGTTAGTAATGCGAAACATGAACTCAATTGCAAGGGTACCCACGGGAGCCCATCGTTCAACCATCAACGCTTTTAAATCAGGGGAGTGTGCATTTCTGAATAAATGTGAGGATTAACACGACCTAAATTCCATTAAACAGGGAGGGACAAAAGTAAACTCCCATAACTATTGATAACTAAATTTCCATTGTGTGTTGCCTTTATTTTGAATCGTGTCCATTAGCCACAGAATTCACTTCGGGCTTTAATGACGCCTCTACCCAAAGTACTCACTTTCCCATCCCCTCCACAGCTTTATTTACTCATGAGGGGGGACCGTTTTCATGACAGAACTAGCCGGCCTGTTTAAGTCTGTCTGCGAGGGTCTCTTCCTATGAGTGTTCACTGCCTCGATATTCATACTAAACTTCTCAATCTTGCACCCGTACGCCAGTGGGGTCAGTTTCAGCACTGTGTGCAACGGTATCTCCATGTAAGGCAAGTCATCGTGTGTCTTATCCATGTAGTACGCCAGGAGACATCGCAGTACTGCCTGGTGCCCCACCACCAGCACGTTATGGGCTCTCTCCAGCTCCATGATGACAGGCTCCAGTCGGGATACCAGATCCGCATAGGATTCCCCGCGCGGGTAGCGATAGTTAAACTTGTCCTGGTCGCGCCTGGCCAGTTCTTCTGGGTACAGTTCGTGGATATCCTCATAGGTAAGTCCATCACACGTCCCAGCATCAATTTCGTCCAGAGCCCGCCACACCCGATGGCCCACATTGGCCTCAATCAGTCCCTTGGCGGTCTGGCATGTCCGCTTGTAGGTTGATGTCCACACTTCCAGATTAGGCAGCTGCTGGTCCTCCATGAACTTGTGCAACGCCTTGGAGAACAATTGCCCCCTCGGGGACAAATTCGCATCGCCACCAATCTTCCCCAGCACATTGAACTCAGACTCGCCGTGGCGGGTGAAGTAGATGGCGCGGGGCAGGATATGGGTGTTCATGAGAAAGTACACCATCCGCGAAGACAGATACCCCTTCACCTTGTTCAGAACAATCTGATCCCCAATGTTGATCAGCTTCACAAAGGACAAGTCCTTGTCCTGCTCCAGACACAGCGGCTCATAAGCTTTCTTGTAGTGCTCGATCCGCTTCTCAAAGTCCCGCATTGCCTCATCAGGCTCGAGGTTCTTGTAATCGGGGCTGGAAATCTTCACGCTTTGGATATTGGACTGGATTACATGCGGGTAGTCACAGATGGACTCAATCATAAACACGTTAGTTTGGTCAATCCCCCTCTTGGCACACTCCCCAAGAACAACGTCTCGCCTCACTCGGGTGGTGTTAGTCGCATCAAAGAACGCCACCATCTTACCCGCGTTCCCACTCATCTTCTCCTCCTCCACTGTAAACCACGCAAACAGATCTTCCAGCGCATCTAACGCGCACGAGTTGCGGATATCCAATGCCTCTGAATTCGCTGGATCAAAGAACTCGTGTGTGCGGTCTGCCCCTGCTTTCAGGCGGCGGTATTCCCCCAGATTAAACACCTTGGCGTGGATCCCATACCAGTTCAGATATCGACACAGGCACCGCGAGATGTACGTCTTCCCCCGCGCCGGTAGCCCCACCATCATAACCACAAACCGATCCTCACTCATGCTGTCCTTCCTTCCTTCTTTACCTGTCCGTCTTCTTTGTTAATCTAACCACAGCCCCTCTCCTGCGGTGTTGATGGCTCCCCTCTTTCCTTTCAGATCTTGTGTAGTTGTTTTTTTTTTTTTTTTTTTTTTTTCAAAAAAAAAAAAAAAAAAAAAAAAAAAAAAAAAAAAAAAAAAAAAAAAAAAAAAAAAAACAGGGGAAAAAAAAAATGTGCCCTTTTTTTTCTTTTTTTGTTATTTTTCTTTTCTTTTCGTTTTTGTGACTTTTTTTTGATTCTTTTTTTTTGTTTTTTATTTTTCTTTCATTTTGTTTTTTTGTCTATTTTTTTTTGTTTATAGATGCGAGAAGACACCAAAAGAAGAAGAAGGAAAAAGATGAATCGCGATTAGAAAAGAGAAAAATAACGACAAAAAAGGAATCTAACCACTCGGGATATTAAATTATATTATTCAAAGTTTGAGTTGTTTTGTGGTTTGCATCAGACTTTTGTAAACTCAAACCAAACAGAAAACAAAAACAAAAAAAAGAAAGAATGGCAGAGTAAGTTTTTGTTTTTTAAAGAATGGGGATTTGATTTGGTACCCTCCTACGTCTTCTTTTCGACTCCTGAAAAGGGATTCGCCAAAAAGAGAAAAATGCAATTCTCATTGTTTTATTTTTATTGTTATTATTGCTTTGATGGCGTGTTTGTATATAGTTTTGCGGCTGAGCGGAAGATCAAGGACGCGCGTGTGCGACAAGAGATCCACCAGAAATTGGTGGAGAGTGGGGAGAAGGAGCGACTTAAGGAATTGCTGCGGACAAAACTGATTGAGTGTGGGTGGCGGGATGATCTAAAGAGCTACTGCAAGGAGGTTGTCAAGAGTAAAGGCCTGGACCATGTCACTGTGGACGAACTTATCACAGAGATCACCCCACGTGCCCGTGCCACCGTCCCTGAACACGTCAAGAATGAGCTGCTGCAGCGCATTAGGAAGTTCCTTGCCCAGACTGCCACCACGTGATACCAAGAGAGCGAGAGAGAGAGAGAGAGAGACGGGGGAGGTGTTTGTGTGTGGACTGACTCTCTCTTATATTTCTGAAATTCCCCACACACACTTTCATACACGACACATCAACACTCTCCTTTATGTTATTCATTGTGTGATAAGGTAAAGAAGACACACATCCATCCATCCATGTACAACCCCCCTCCCCTTCCTGCATGTATTAATTATAACTGTATCTCCATCATCATTAATAAACCAACACATCTGATTTATTGTATGGCTGTTTGCCCAGCTATGATGTGACTTGACTGGGCCCTGTCACAATGTCAGAGTTGTTTCTGTCCAAGAGGGTTTGGAATATCGCATTCATGGAGTCCTCGAAGTACACCCTCTCACGCTTATCTCCTCGTGCTTTACGCGCCATAAGCCCAACAATAGGGTCTTTCTTTTTGATGTCCACCTGTCCGTATTTCTTTTGCTCCCCACTCGTCATCTGTTCCATGAGTTGCAGTTGGCCGTGAGGGAGTCGGGAGGAGTACTCGGACATGCCTTTGAAGTGCCCATCGTACAAACTAATGTGCAAACTAGGATGGCCCTTCAGCAGGGTGACACTCTCCAGTCCTCCGTGGATCCCCGCACTTCCCTTAGTATTCTTCTTCTTGCCACCACTAGTAGGGAACACTATCGGGCCCAATACCTCCGCCACGGATCCCGCTAGGAAGCACTGATGGATCCCCTCGAGAGGAGGCTCGCCCTCAAACAATGGAAGAATATGCGCTCCTGCGCGAGTGTATCCATTCACAGCACCCATCATTCGCCCAGTATTTTTATCAATCGCATCCGAGGCCGTGTTCAGAAAGGCCACACTGTTAAACCGCCCCCGCTGTATATCTCTACCCCCCTCATTCGCGTTTGAGTTTGTTTCTGCGTCCACTATAGCGCCACCAGTGGCATCATCGTAATCGCGATAAACGTCAAACAGGTTCATGACCGTCCACCCTTGCGTGACCAATCGCGGGTTTTTGCGGCTGGACACTCCTTGGAGAACAATGACCATCAGTGAATGTGGGTGATATACATTCTGAATTGGGGCCTGTTGGATGCCCCCCTTGAAAACTGGGTTCTTTAGACCACTTTCCAGATCATGCTTGTTGATGACCAGTGGCGGGGACAGTGTGTAGTCCTTACTATGCAATTCGCTGCAAATGTATCGAACCACCACGTTGGTAAAGATGGCCTGCGGCAGTCGCTGTGCCATGCAAACGTCCACAAACAACCCAATGGACTTTTCGTATGGGACAAAGGTGAGGATGGGCAATGGGAGCTTTGCTTGCTTGGTACGGAAGCATTGCATAATGTGGGCATTCATTTCACCCCCCTTTAGCGTGTCCACAGAGAAGCCGGGGAGGGCCAGTGGGAGGAGCATTTTCGCAGTATGGTAAACAGATGTTTTGCTTCGGCGTAAAAAGTAATTTAGGCACTTCATTTCGTGCACATTTGGCACTGCCCGAGAGGTGCTGTAGGAAGCGGCCATGTACGAGGGGAGGGAAACATTGGATAAGATCACAAATGTCTTGTTCTTGTATGACTTGCCATTCATCAATGTAAGAGACTTTTTATCGAGTAAGGACGAATTAGATATTCTTATAAGAGCTGTCACACACATGGCCTTTTTACATCCCTTGGCAGAAGCTAAACAGAAAAAAAAAAAACGAAAGACGAAAAAGATGAATAAAAGAATTACTAAAGCAATAACCAAAATGTAGAAAAACTTACAAGGAATTGTTGATTCGCTATCGTGGAGCATTAATGGCATTTGGAAAGCCCCATAATTGAGCTGAACGTACCCCAAAGATGTCTCAAATACAGGGACAAAGACAGATCCTATAAATACCGGAGTGAGTTCAAATCGGTCCAGACTAAAGCAGTTCAACACCACTTCAAGACTGGGGTCTCGAAGTACGGATGGGGTTGTCTCGGCATCCGAGCCTAGCGACAAAGGAATGGCGGCTTCAAAGGAGGGGCAGTAGACAAACGAATCGGTTTTTGGGACCAGGCGAAATTTTCCATCTTCATCCATCAGTGAATAAAGTCCGCTGTCCTCCCGCAAACTGTCGCGTTGCCCCACCGATGACCATTTAATGACTCCATCGGGCTTTTTTGTTACAAAGTATCCTTCAATATAGCTCAATGAGCAATTATTCGGGAGCATTCGCAATTTATCAATGAGAATGTAAGAGGATCCTTCTATACTATCAAAGTCACATTCTTTCAAACCTTCGGTGGGTTTATCTATACCGGACGAGTCAATAAACGCGGTATCATCGTCTCTAGACAGGTCATCAAATGCACTTTCGTTTGGTAATGATTGAAACTCAGACACTGTGGATTCGCTTACTGCCGTCTGTGGTTTGGGAGGTGGCAAAGCGGCGAGGTTGATTACCTCTCCAATCTGTTGGTCTGTTTCCGAATCGTCCTCTGACGTGTTTGTGAATGAGCTAAAGAGAGCTTTTCTTTCGGCTTCCGAATTGTCAAATGAGCTTCTTGGTGATGTAGACGTTCCAGACGTCTCTGTTTTGGACTGAGAAGCTACATATGCTTTCTTTTCCCTCGATTTCTTGTCCGGCAGAATCATCATAGTTGGCTTTTCGGGTGTGCTTCGGGCAGGTCGTTTTACACGCCTTTGACTGGAAACTTTTGTGCTTGTGCTCCCCTTTTCATCTGTCAGCTCTTTTTTCTCATCCGCGATTGCAGGCTTTTTCATTTCCTCATCTGGGGACGCGCTCTCGCCTTCTGCAGTGCTACTTTCAGCGATAGGAACCTGGTCCACTTCTGTCAGCCTACTTGGTTCCGTGAACGCATCCATTTCATCAAGAGTCTCTGTGTCCCGCAAAGTTGGATAGCCTCCGTCCGTTTCAGTTGCCGGCTCTTCCACGCATTCTTCTTCTTTTCCTCTCCCTTGCTGCTCCGCTTCCTCCTTAGAGTTTGCCACTGATTCATCCTCGGTTTCTTGTTCTTCTTTGTCTGGACCCAAATTGAATGCCCCACCAAGCGAGAAGAAATCTTGGGGTCTGCTGAGGCCTTTTTCTTCCAACTCTTCGTCTTCTTCTTTTTCTTCTTCTTTTCCCTCATCCTTATCCGGTAAGGGGACATTTACCTCAACCAGGTACCGGTTTGTGTTCATTTTCGCAATCTGGTCAATCGCCGTATTGAAATGGACACATTCCCATGCCCTTCGAATATCGTACGTATACAGCCGAGATGGATTCAGAATAAGGCAATCCCTCAGACTCTTGTAGTTTGTAGCCGTATTGTAAATGTTATTCTCCAACAATAAGATAATGGAAACTGCAAATTCAACCAACAAGTGGCTGTACTTTGGTCCTGTATTCTTGTTTCGCATGGCCCAGTTATTCTCTAGAAAACATTGGTCCCACACAAATAACGCAGCATTGGGATCCAAAACACTCATAAAGCATTCCCCGATCCACTTACGAATGAATATCACTGGATGCGACAAATCAAAAGAGCTATTCTTATTCTTATTAGATTGTTTTGAGTCGTCGCTGGTGTCGTTATCATCATCGTCGACATCGCTATTTGGAACAGGCAGCCCCATCTTTTTCGCCTCTTCCCTTTCGCGTTCCTTTTGCAGCTCGAGCAGTTTGACGAGGAATTCCTGATGTTGAAAAGCCTCCTTGCGTGCCGTCTCTATTAAAAAGCTGTGTAGGCGAGGGTTAAGCCTCTTCAGATGGGCCAAAGCCTCATCTGCCATTGCGAAAACGGCACTTATGTTGGGCAAGCAGCGGCTATGAAAACGGTTGTACAAGGAACAAATTTGCATTGAGGTGAGCACATCCTCAAAGCAGAGGAGGAATGGGACTAGCAGATATATGTGCCTCGTGTCGTAATCCTCTGTCAATATATAATAAATGTTTATCACCTGACACGCCAGTTTGTGTCTCTCGGCCACATTGTAGCGCGACAAGCCACGCGTGTGCACATAAATTTCTCTTGTCGCCCGCTTAATCAAACTCGCAATTGAAGAAAAGTGGGGATCCGAGAGGTTGTACAGCTTCATATGGCTATATACGCTCTTTGCGTCCCTCTCAAACATCCCCGGATCACGATACAAAAATGTTAGCCACAAATGCTGGCGAAGATTCCGGGGCAAATAATGCCCGAACACGAGGCGATTAAAGGACTCTCCGTGACTGGCCGTCTCCACCGACAACTGAATAAACGCATTCCCCACAGACTCGCTCACTCGACACTGTCCAGCACCCATGTCCCTTTTCAGATTCCTCAAAAGCCCCTGCACAAAGATATCCCGGCAATGGCCTTTGTAGGACTCAAAATAGTTTCCCTCCTTCACCCGAGTTTGTATGGCGCTACTGAGAAAGTCAATCATTTCACCGCGCAGCTTCTCGTATAGATCCCGGTCCATGTACGGCTCTTGCAGCAGCATGGGATTATCCTCAAAGTACTCCCCGTCCCGATTCAACCCCGGCAACAGATGCCTCTTGACAAACTTCTCCCCAAGTATCTCAAACACAATCTGTCGATACTCGCCTCTCTCCCGGCTCCCGATCCTCGCATCCCGCACACACAGCTCCACCACTGCCTCTACCAGGTGTTTATACGCCCCTCCCTTGTCAAACCACGGCGTCTCTGGCAGCAGGGTCTCATCAAGACTGCTCTCGATCCACGGGGCACAGTTAACTCCCCCAACAAGGGCACGAATCTCCCGCACCCGCGCACCGGCACCCTCGTCCATGCTTATCGGGGACAAGTCATTAATTATTGACTATATGTGTGTCTGAACCAATCAACGGGATTTAGCTCAAAGTCGCCCATTCAACCACCAACCAACACGGAGGGGACCCTTGACTGATTGGTTCAAAAAAAAAAAAAAAAAAAAAAAAAAAAAGTAAATAAAGGGCCCTGCAGCCTGCAGGAGGAGGAGGAGGAGGGCTTATAAATAAAATCAGAAAACTATTTGAGGCCAAAAGATGCGGGAAAATAGGACCAAATAATAATTTACAATTTTTACTTCGCTGCAGCCTGCAGGGCCACTTGCCAGTTGTGCCAGACCCTCCCTGGTACCAACGGGTGACTAATTGGCCCTCACACAAGGGATTCCCAGTTCCCCTCTCTTCCACTAGTCTTTCATCCAAGGGGGCTTTTCTTGTCCACTCGTCATTGAGCGAAGCGCAGCGTAGCGTTTTTCTCTCATCAGCTCAGGCCCTTTTTGACGGTCAATTTTTTCGAGGATATATGATAAATGCAGCCTTCTGATTGGATAAAACCCCCATCCCTCAAAATTATGCTTCTCAGAACTGAATCCCTTACACAAGCTTCGCTCGTCCACACTTGCTGTGAGTAGCTATTTTAGGGTTACGCATGTCACGTGGGTTAGGGTTATGATATCACGTGATTCTAGGGTTACAGCTAGGGTTATGAGTGCAGAATAATAATTTGTTATTTTTTGTTCTGTTTTTGTTTGGTAATTTATTTGTTTTGTTTATTTTTTTTCAAGACTTCTTGTTGTTTTTTACGTAGGTGTGAAAATTTTCGGTTGTTTTTGGTAAAAAAAGATAGATAAAAGAATTTTTAATTTTAAATTTTGCTTATCTTTTGTTTTAAAAGCGCAGCTGTCATGGTGTCAGGTGTGATTAAACCAGTTAATGTTATTAAACAAGCTAATGTTGGTTTGTTGTTGTAGATTGTCTGTTATTTGTCTGCTATTTGATTGAAATCTGCTTTTGTTTGTTAAAGAAGAGGAAATAGCGAAAAGGATGTCGAAAGTCAAGCGTTGCATTGGAGTGTTTACGAGTGGAGGTGATGCGCCGGGAATGAATGCCGCCGTGCGAGCTGTTGTGCGGTGCGGGATCAACTCTGGTGCGGACGTGTACGCCATCTACGAGGGCTACCAAGGGATGGTGGACGGCCATGAGCACATCAAGAAGATGGGCTGGTCCGATGTTGCCGGAATTTTGGAATTAGGAGGAACTGTTATTGGATCGGCTAGATGTATGGACTTTAAAGAACGCAGTGGAAGATTGACGGCCTGTAAGAATCTGGTCGACCGAGGAATTAATCATCTGGTCTGTATTGGAGGTGATGGTTCGCTTACAGGTGCTGATTTGTTTAAGAAGGAATGGAAGAGTCTGGTTAGTGAATTGTTGGAGACTGATCGAATTGAAAAGAGTGATGCGGAGCGATATGGCTACTTGAACATTGTTGGATTGGTTGGATCCATTGATAATGACATGTGTGGAACCGAATACACTATTGGCTGTGATACAGCACTTTTACGAATCATCGAAGCGGTCGATTGTCTGCAGAGTACAGCTGTTAGTCACCAAAGAAGCTTTGTAGTGGAAGTGATGGGCCGTAACTGTGGCTGGCTAGCGTTGAATGCTGGAATTGCTTGCGGAGCAGATTATGTTTTTATTCCGGAGAACCCCCCTGATGTAGACGACTGGAAGCAGCACATGTGCGAAAACTTGCAGCAAAGTCGACGTGGAGGACATCGTATGAACCTGGTTCTAGTTGCCGAGGGAGCTATTGATAAACATGGCAATGCCATCACCGCCCAAGCGATCAAGGATGTTCTCAGCAAGGAGGCCGGACAGGACGTGCGTATCACTGTTCTGGGCCATGTCCAGAGGGGGGGTGCCCCGACTGCATTTGACCGTATTATGTCGAGTACTTGTGGAGCCGAAGCTGTTAAGGTAGTCTTAGGCTCCTCACCTGACGCAACCCCTATGGTTATTGGACTTGAGGGTAACAAGATCATTCGCTTCCCACTCGTTGAGAATATTCAGTTGACCAAAGATATTGGAACTGCTTTGAAGAATTTGGATTTTGCCAAAGCCCGTGAGCTTAGAGGTCCATCGTTTAACAACTCTCTTAGAATCTTTAGAAAGGTAAATAAGGTAAAGTCGACCATTTCTGGGGATGATCTGGAATTAAAGAGGCGTATTGCCATTTTGAACGTTGGTGCCCCTGCATGTGGAATGAACAGTGCGGCGAGAGCTGCAGCTAGGTATGTAATGGACAAAGGACATGAAGTTGTTGGCTTCTACGATGGTTTTGAGGGGGTTATTACAGATAACCATGTTTTATTCGATTGGATGACTGTGAAAGGTTGGTGGAATCGTGCTGGATGCGAGTTAGGAACTAATCGTAAACTACCGGATGGCCACTTTGACACGATTGCTAAGGTGTTTAAAAAGCACAAGATCCAAGGTGTTGTCTGTATCGGAGGCTTTGAGGGCTATCTCAGTTTGCTTCAGATGTCGAAGGTTCGCCTTAAGCACAAGCCATTTTGCATTCCAATGGTTTTGATTCCAGCTACTATTAGCAATAATGTCCCAGGTTCTCAGATCTCTTTGGGATCTGACACTGCGTTAAATACAATCTGCCAGGCAGTTGACACTATTCGTCTGTCGGCCAATGCTTCGAGGAGAAGAGTATTTTTAGTAGAAGTCATGGGAGGCTACTGCAGTTATTTGGCAGTCTTGGGAAGCCTTGCCACAGGCTCCGAAATAGCATATAAGCATGAAGATAACCTAGACTTGAATCGCATTCAGGCGGATGTTCATATGCTTAGCGACCGTTTTAGAAAGGGCGCATTTTGTGGTGTCATTTTGTATAACGAAATGACGAGTAAAGCGTACACCACAGAGTTGTTAAAGACAATTTACAACGAAGAAGGAAAAGACCAGTTTACGACCAGAACAACAGTTTTAGGTCACTTACAGCAAGGGCATTCGCCAAGTCCATTTGATCGTGTGCGTGGGACAGAATTAGGCTCATTGGCTGTAGATAGAATCTTGGAACATATCAAAGAGTATAGTGATGGTGTTGACGAAGTATTTGATAATGCAGATGATGGTGTTTGTGTTGTCGGATTTCTGGGAAATACTATTGGTTTTACCTCTGTTGAGGAGCTGGCCGATGAAGTCGATTTCGACCTTCGCCTTCCGCATTATAAATGGTGGGATAAACTAACTGCCCTCATGGACATGTTCGGAAAGTTTCGAGGAAGTAAGCTTGTTAGAAGAGAGAGCAAAATCTTTTGAAGATGGAACGCTACTGAATTTTATGCTCAATTATGTCTGAAAATAAATGAGAAAACCTAATTAGGAGAATATCGTTTTATTTTCTCAAAAATTAGATTTACTGTAAATGGACCTTGACACAAAAAGCTATTTTTCACATTATATTTACTACTACTTTAACACCCCTTCTTTTATCCCTTCTAACATTAATGCAAAGTTTAACTTAATGTGAAAAGCAGAAAATAAAAGGGCTTTTAATCATCGGCATCCTGTCCGGCTCTTTGGATTCTGTAGGTACGCATACTGAAGACCTTTTCGTAGTCTTCACTAGCAATGCACATGTCATACATGTCCAAGAGAGCTTCCTGCAAAGCATATTCAAACTTCTTGCCATCAGTCACCTCGCTGATCTTGTAAGTAGACAAATGGAACCACAAACGATCTTCAGCTACAACATAAGAAACACCATATCCATCCTTGCACAAAGGACCGAATCCACCTCCCAACATTCCCCCGGCAGGTGTCTGACTAGTAGACAACTTATACTCAAACTGGTAGGCCTTGTCAGTGAAGATCTTAGGCATTGGCATTCCACTTCCCATGGCCAAAATGCGAAGACCCAGCATGTGTCTGTCAAAGCCATCACCATTTGTTGCAGCACGCATCATTTTGGCGTGGTTCTTGCACGAATCCTTCAAAAGTTTCAGCTGTTCTTTGGGTGTTTTAGTCTTGTCATGCATAGCCTCACAGAACTTCTTTAATTGGTTAGACAAGGAGCGGACAGTTTCCGTACGTCCATGGTGAAATCGAACAGTGGCAGCAGCTTCATATGTCAAAGCAAATGAGTTGTGCAACTTGTAATACGCCAGCTGAATAGCACTCTGACAGAAAGCATCTGGACTCATTCCCAACTTCTTAATAAGACCTTTTCCAAACTGCTGGAATTTCAAAACATGCAAATCAATATTCCCTGCCAGCATTTGGAAGCGTCCAGTAGCTGCTTGGATTTCAGCACGCATTTCGGGGGTAAGCTTGAATTTAAGTTCTTTTGGCTCGTGTGCAAGAGGAGATCTGTTCTTAACTCTAACCCAATGATCAGCACTCTTTTCAGTAGCAAAAACAAAATCAAAAACGTGAACCATTACTGAAGCATCAGACCATGTGTGGTCAACATTGGAGGTAAAGCGCCCGTTGGCAAAGAAAATAAGATTGAAGTTCTTATCAAACCAGAGGGGATTTCCATGTCTGTGCATTCCATTGTGTGCAAGTTCCTCCACAGTCTCCGGAGTACTGTTATCAAAGTGGATAACAAACAAAGCGGTTTCGATGCATCGTATAGTATCCTCGTTGACAGAATCCATCTCCATCAATTGCTTTCTGTTATTGTACCAGTTCGTTCTGTTATCCGAAGTCAAAATGGAAACATTAGGGTCCTCGTCTTCTTTTCTGGCATCCATAATCTCCTTAATGTGATCAAATTGGTACTGCAAGTCATTTCTAGTCATCACATGACCATCATCATAATACACGTCACACTTAAAGTAGGCATTCTTGTACTCAACCACAATGTGTTTTGAGCTCTTGTTAAATTCCAAACGATCCATCTCTTCCCCTGGAATACGTACTGTTCCAAACAATCTCGAGTATTGCCACATGCACAAGGGAACTGTTCCTTGCACTCTGTTTGGCTCCAACTGTTCAGTATCCATAAGGTTTTTAAACTTCAAAACTCCACTAATCAAATTGGCAGCTCTAGTAGTCTGGAATCTCACGCAAGGGTCAATCTTATCAGCACCATACCAGTTGCTCTGAACAGCAATGGGGTCACGTCCTTTCAAGTAAACAAGGTTTTCCCACCATTCCAAAAGCCAAGAGGTTTTCTCAGTCTCAGCACGCTTCTTCAAAACTGCATTCAACTGTTCACCAACCCCGCTGGTCAAAAACTCTTTGCACGCTTTCTGGGTCTCCTTGAACTCCTCCTCGGTCAACAAGGGCTGAACAGACAACAAGTAATTATCCAATGAGTTTTTCAATTCGGGCACAGGCAGGCTGGGCAGACAGTGCTGGAGACTCCACAACTTGGGCTTGGTTCCACCCAGAGCTCCCACAATGGCCAAGTACGCCTTGGTGAAGTTGGAGCGCGGGTTGTATGCCCAGTCACGGTACTGCAACATGGCAGTCAAGATACGAGATCGCAAAAAGGTACTCTCAGCAATGACATAACATATCAATGCCAGTCCACCCACCAACTGAAGCCCAATGAGAATGATACTCTGAGCAAGATTGGGGGATATCAATGAAATAATCAACAAACCACTCAACACTGAAGTCGCAATGGTGGCCACAGGACCCCAACGGAAATCAGGTGCGGTATGCACTTTGGACATAAACGCATCCATAACTACTTCTTTTTTTTCTTTTCTTTTCTTTTTAACTTTAAACTAAACAAACAAACAAAAAAGATCACTGATCTCGATTTATGGATTTCTAAACTAAAAAATCTACAAAAACCAAAACAATAAGAAAATAATTACAACGTCAAAATATAAAAAAAAAAAAATAATATTTATACTGCGGTAAATAATAATAAATTACATAATAAATAAAAAAACTGCCCCCAACCCCTCCCCAATCCCCGCTCAATTATCGAAGATTAACGATCCAGTCCCCCCTCGATCTGAATATTTTCTTTTACTAGTGTAAATATATAATATTTGGCTTTCAAAAATGCGCAGGCGTTTTTTTTTTTTTTTTTTTTTTTTTTTTTTTTTTTTTTTTTTTTTTTTTTTTTTTTTTTTTTTTTTTTTTTTTTTTTTTTTTT